>JADRCD010222941.1:16228-45602 GCA_019843815.1 Montemys delectorum
CCAGGCAGTGTGAGCCAGGCAGTGTGAGTCAGGCAGTGTGAGTCAGGTAGTGTGAGTCAGGTAGCGTGTCATGAGGGAGGTATAGGCTTTGTGTTTAGGCAGATCTGAGACCAAAAGTTGATTCTGGGCCCTGCTAGTAATTATCGGGCAAATGACTTAATTTCTCTGAGCCTCCCCTAACTTATAAAATGGAGATGGCATTACCTGCCTCTTAGGTGTTGCTGCCAACTAGTGGAAATAGTTTGTACAATGGAGAGCAGGCATTGCCTAGGGTGGAAGTGGTGCACATTGACACTCAGTAGGTATGGATATTCCATTCTCTTTTCTCTCATTTCTTTCTTCTATAAAGTCAGCGACAGTGGTTTTTCTGAGTTATACACATAATCTGCCAGTGAACCTTCCATCACTATAATGAATATATAATGAGATAATAACCCGGAAGTGAGCAGTCCCACTATCTTGGGGGTTGTGTTGAGTTAGCGTGCCATGACAAGGAACATGAGGTAGACAGAGCAAAGCTGCTGTCTTCATGACCAAGCAGGAAGAGGGAGAGACCAGGTTCCCACCAGCACTGTCAAAGGCCAGTCCCAATGACCTTGAGACCTCCCGTATGGCCTTACCTCTTAGCGGACCCACTAGCATCACACTGAGAATCAGCCTTCATCACATGGGCCTTTGGGTGTATAGACTCCATATGTGTAGGCATTGCTGCTGCTGTAAGTCCCATGAGTAAGGCCTTGGGAGAGCTCAGTGGATTGTCTGTCATGGTCATGTCCCTCTAATGATCAGCAATCTGTGTACCTTTCTAGAAATAAATGAAGCCTACCTCCTGTGGAGTCTACTTTGCACTGAGATGAGCATTCAGGCACTGTGGTCCCACTTCTTGGGGAGTCTATAGCCCAGCGGGGAAACAGACAGGACTAACTTCAGAGACTAATTCTTTGGGTGATAGGAAACTTGACCTAGGGTGGGTGAAGTTAGGCAAGGGTTTGCGGACGAAGGGCAGAGAAGGTTCTGGTCTGTGGGGGTGATAGTTATTAATTAGGTCAAGAAGATTCTAAATGGGACAGTTGGTATGAGCCCTTGAGACAGGAAGGTCCCTGCTGTGTCCTGGCTCTGAAGGACCAGAGCAGCTTGCAGGTCAGCATGTGAGGGGGAAAATGGAAGCTATGGTACCAAAGGATCCATGATGTATCTGTGTCTTTTTCTGGGGACTGTGGAACCCTGTGGACAGGATTTGGGGCAGTACACAGGAGTGTGGTTTAATAGATGGTGTGGAGTTATGTGACAGAGCCTGTTCAGACCTCAGCTGGGAGCTGAAGGTCCCTGTTTATCATCTCTCACAATGAAGGTCCTCACATGTTTGACTGGGATCCCTAGGGAACCCCTGTTGGCAGCGCTCCTCAGGTTTCAAAAGAAAAGCAGTTAAGCTTTAAATTAGAGAACACAATTTCTTCATGGATACTTCAGGGTCCGGACCGGAAGTGCAGAGTAAGCACATACGCTGGCTGTCTTCTGCATGTTGTTGGTGATCTCTCCATCATGGAAGCTATTATCCAAGCCACCTCATTTCTTTTTCCATTTTTTTTTTTTTTTTGGTGTGTGTATGTGTATGCGTGCATGTATGTTTGCGGTGGGGGGGGGGGCGGCTAATGCACCTGCACGTGGAGGCCAAATGTTGATGTTAAGAATCATCCCCTGTCTTAGTCAGGGTTTCTATTGCTGCACAAACATTGTGACCAAGAAGCAAGTCGGAGAGGAAAGGGTTTATTCAGCTTATCACCAAAGGAAGTCAGGACTGGAACTCAAGCAGGTCAGGAAGCAGGAGCTGATGCAGAGGCCATGGAGTGATCTTCCTTACTGGCTTGCTCAGCCTGCTCTCTTATAGAACCCAAGACTTCCAGCCCAGGGGATGGCACCACCCACAAGGGGCCCTAGCCCCTTGATCACTAATTGAGAAAACGCCCCACAGCTGGATCTCATGGAGGCACTTCTCCAACTGAAACTCCCTTCTCTGTGATAACTCCAGCCTGTGTCAAGTTTGCACACAAAACCAGCCAGTACAATTGACCCCTTGTCAACTTGACACACAAACACATCACTATTAAGCCTCAACCCTTACTTTCTTATTCATCCTCAAGATCTAAAGTCCCACAGTCTTTACATATTAAAAGTTCAATCCATTTAAAATGTCCAATATCTTTTAAAATTTAAAGCCTCTTAACTGTGGGCTCCACTAAAATATTTTCTTCCTTTAAGAGGGAGAAATATCAGGGCACAGTCACAATCAAAAGCAAAATCAAGTTCCAACCGTCCAATGTCTGGGATCCACTCGAAATCTTCTGGGCTCTTCTAAGGGCTTGAGTCACTTCTCCAGCTCTGCCCTTTGTAGCATACACCTTGTCTTTAGGCTCCAGAAGCCTGCACTCCACTGCTGCTGCTGTCCTTGGTGGTCATTGCATGGTACTGACATTTTCAAAACACTGCTGTCTTCTGCTGTAACTAGGCTTCACCAATAGCCTCTCATAGACTGTCTTCACGGTGCCAAGCCTCAACTCCTTTGCATGATCCCTTTAATCCTGGGCCATCAACTGCAAACCGAGGCTGCCCCTTCACCAATGGCTTTCCATAGCCTTTCACTGTGCCAAGCCTCAGCTGCTCTTTATGACCCCTTCATGCCTTCAAAACCAGTACCACCTGGGTGACTCTTACACATTACCAAGTCCTGCTGCAGCACACGGTACAACCTTGGCTATCTCCGGAACACAACCTCTTTGTGCTCTCAGAAAACACTCCCCAGAAGATGTCATCTCAATGATGCTGGTATCTTTTTAATCACTGCTAATTTCTTAGCTCCAGCTAACCAGCATCAACAGTCCCAGTAATACAAAGTTTTCACTTTGGTAGTTCTGGTATCTTGTTAATCACAGCTGATATTTCAGCCTCAGCTAACCAGAACCACAGAATCTTCACAATCAAAACAACATGGCCCTGATAAGAGTCTTTAATCTTCCTTCTGAAATTTCACAAGCCAAGTCTCCATCTTATGCACTGTTCTCAACATGATCTTCCAAGCTCCCACAGAACATCCCACAGAGTTCTTAACAACCAGTGGTTCTTCTAGCTCAAAGTTCCAAAGTCCTTCCACAGTCCTCCCCAAAACATGGTCACATTGTCACAGGAATACCCCATATGCTGGTACCAATTTGTCTTAGTCAGGGTTTCTATCCCTGCACAAACATCATGACCAAGAAGCAAGTTGGGGAGGAAAGGGTTTATTCAGCTTACTTCCACATTGCTATTTATCACCAAAGGAAGTCAGGACTGGAACTCAAGCAGGTCAGGAGGCAGGAGCTGATGCAGAGGCCATGGAGGGATGTTCCTTACTGGCTTGCTTCTCCTGGCTTGCTCAGCCTGCTCTCTTATAGAACCCAAGACTTCCAGCCCAGGGATGGCACCACCCACAAGGGGCCCTAGGCCCTTGATCACTAATTGAGAAAACGCCCCACAGCTGGATCTCATGGAGGCACTTCTCCAACTGAAACTCCTTTCTCTGTGATAACTCCAGCCTGTGTCAAGTTGACACAGCTGGTGTCAAAACCAGCCAGTACATCCCCCATCACTCCTCCAACTTATTCATTGAGGCGGACTCTCTCAGTCAAGCCCAGAGCTCAGTGATACGGCTGGTCTTGCTAGCCAGCTTGCTATAGAGTCTTAGCTTTCTGGGGCTGGAATTATAGGCCAGCCACCTGTCTACCTGCACTTTGAGTGAGCTCTGGGGATCCGAACTCCAGTCCTCATGCTTGCATGCCAAGTGCTCATACCACCAAGCCATCTCCTCATCCCCAGATGAGTCCTTTATTTCCTCCATGTTCTGGAGGCGGGATGATCAAGAGGTGTCATGGGGCCTTTCTTCCTGGCTTGCTCACAGTTGTCCTTTCACCATGTCCTCACACAGCTGCCCCTTGGTCTACATCTGAGTCTTACTCTCTTCTTACAAGAGCACCTGCCATGGACTAGGGCCCACCCCAGTGGCTTCATTTTCTCCTGGCTTTTTGTTTGTTTTGTTTTGTTTTAAAGACCACTTCTCCAAATACTGTCACACTGAGGTTAGGAATCCCACATAAGAATTCTGGGGAGACACAGTTCAGCCAATAAGAGTTGCCATTACAGGCGATATTTAGAGACCAGCTGAGAAATTACCAAGACATTTACATTTGAAGCCATAGATGAAACACTGCAGGGAGCAAAGAGCCATCTCAGACTTCCCAATAACTTCGACCATGCTTGCCCCCGGTTGTGGACTCATTTTGGTGGGGTTTGGGTCTTTCCACAGTTGCCATGGGTTCTTCTCTCTGTCTTCAGGATACCTCAGGATGGAGTCCTGGGATGAACAGCAGTTCTGGCGGTTGGCCTCAGGCCTAGTCAGTCTTGCATAGCTTGTTTCTTCCATGGCAGCTGTTCTATCTGGGGACTTGAGTTGTGGAAGTATAGCGAAGTCAAGGCAAATCACAAGTGAAGGCAAGCCTAGGCCGTTCACAGGGAATCGACTGTGTCGGTCTGTGGGGAAACAGGGAATAGCAAGCCTGGTGCCTCCCTCCCTGAATTCCCAAGCTGAGGGTCTGTGAGTCCTCCGTGGGAGATATTGGAGAGTCAGAGGCCGGCTGCTGTCTGGATCATCTGGGTACTCTCAGTCTTTGCTCTGCTCCAGCCTAGTCCCCTGACCTGGATCACCGCAGGACTGACCTGAATAACAGGGAAGAGGTCAAATTCCATCTGTGGATGGATGCACATACTGTCCCTTTCGGGCACACAGAGTGTCAGCTGGTATTTTGTCTGAGGACACAGGGAGATGTGTGATTCCTGAGGGAGTGATTTTGATCCAAAATTTCTCAAATCAATGGTAAAAATCAGTCAGCCAGAAAACGCCCACACGGAAAGCGTCCTGTCTCCTGACAATGTCAGAGGCATGAGGGATCCGATTCTTCTGTGATTATTTGCCGTGACAATGTCTGTTGCTGATTCTTGTCCACATTATTTATGTTTGATCCTAGTCCTCTGAATGTCTGTTTTTTAAAAAAGTAAACTGCTGCTTCATGTTCACACCCACACGTGGTTCACGGCCTCACCTCTCTGGCTTTGTTTCCTATCCATGTGGAGCTGAGCTTAGTGCAGAGTCCAGCCATGAGGCCAAACAGAGCAGCCTGGAGCCAGGGCCACCAGCAAATGGCCCACCCTTGGCTGGGAGGTCCTTCATGTCCCTCAAAGCTCAGATCCAGAATGATTTTTCAAAAGGCTGTGTCCTCTGCCAGGTGTGGGGATCAGTGAAGTCAGGTCCTGAGCCCAGGTATCTTGGGATTAGATGACACTGCATGGGCTCAGGATGTGGGGTACAGTGAACACATGAGTGGTGAAAGGAGAGGAGATTGGGGTGCAGACATCATAGGCCCTGGAAGACATAGGACAACAAGGGAGGGCAGCGAGGTTCTCCGTGTGATGACGTAAATCACAAAAGTGTATAGCGCTAACAATCCAGAGCTTGCCCCAGCCTTCTCAGCCTAGCTCCTTTGGATTCTCAGCTATTTCTCATGGCAAGCCCATTATCCCTCTGAGGGATGCTCGAATGCTGCTGGCGAGTTGCTCATTTTCCCCTTCCTTCTCGGATCTTCTACTTTGACAGGTGAGGATTCCACCTTTCTCCTTCCGGCCCAACTCCCTCCTCACCTCGCCCCAGCTTAAGGGCACTGTGGTCTGGCTGTGGTTTGCTCCCAAGAGTTCATGTGCTAGAGATGGTGGGACGTTGAGAAGTGGGGCCTAGAGGGAGGCAGCTAGGTCCTTAGGGGTAATGTAGCCCCAGAGCTAGAGGGGCAGGGCAGGAAGGTCTCTGGATCTCCTCTGGCTGGAGAGTCTACCTGAATTGGTTAGCTCCAGGTCCAGTGATAGCCCCTGTCCCCATAACTAAGGTAGAATGTCACTGAGGAAGACACCTGACGATGACTTCTGATCTCCACACAAATGAACACACATATATCTGTTCATCTGAATGTGTGTGTGCAGGTACACAGGATCACTACACTACACTACACTACGCTACACACCACACACACACACACACACACACACACACACACATTCCAGCATGCACACACATGCACATGCATGGACACACACATGGGGTCTGGGGGTGGGAATAGGTTGCTATAAAAGATTAAACCTGACTCCGAACTATCTTCAGCTCGATGCCATGCCATGCCCCTCGACAGTTTTGACGCCCTCGCCAGAAAGCCAAGCAATAGTGCCATCTGATCTTGGAACTTTCAGTTTTTAAACTCTGAACTAAACAGACCTTTTCCTTTGTAAGTCCTTCAGGAGTTTTTGTCTTAACACTAGAAAACAAACTGCTCTGAGATATATTGCTTAGTTCTAGCTCTTCTATGGATGGGTTACCTTAGTAAGCTGTTCTTTCTTTCTATCAACTACAGTATCTCTAGGCTCTGCCACAAAAGACAAGGCTGATGGCATTATCTCTGCTCTCCAAGGTTAGAACCACTTCTGGTTTGTGTTTCTCCTTACTTCTGTCTGTTCTCCAGTCAAGTCCCAGGAAGCAGTGGATGAGAGAGAAGGGTTACCTGATCTCTCGCGCTTACCTGATCTCTCGTCCCCTTTCTTCCTCCTCCCTCTCCCTTTCTCCTTTTCTCTCCCCTTCCGCCCCGCCCCCCAGCCTCTCTGAGGGTGGTTGTAGATGTCCGGTGTCTTCTTTAATTGCTTCCCCACCTATAACTTTTGGAGATAGGGTCTGGGCATCTTTTAATTCTGTCATTTTTCTTTTGCCCCTTTGCTTCTCCATCCTGATAAAACTCCTCAGTGTCATCTTCCAGCTCTTGTGGTGCACTCTCTCCAGAGCTTTGCCCTAAGAGCGTCCTTGTCTATGGCAGTGGCATTGTACTGGACATCTCTGGGACATCACGGATGCCAGTTTTACAGTAGTTTTCTCTGTGGTCATTTTATCTGGTAGTTTATCTTGTTCTGTCCCTTCCAGGGACATTCAGTTACCCTTGGTTGTTCACATTCAAACGGAAAACAATTAAAAGCTGCTAGTTCCCTGTTGAAGATCTTTGAGATGAATGAGCAAAATAATCCTGTCTTTAACAGGGAACACCATGGACTTTAGAAAGGAATGGATGGTTTGATTTTTCCACTTCATCAGACGTCAAATATCGGGTTGGGGAAGTTGCAGGGCATGAGTTGGACTGAATGGTTTGGTTTCTTTGCTTTCTCTTCAGTCCTGAGGAGGGGGGAAGGGTCCATCCCAAGATCTCATGCAGGATAGGTGTGTACTCTAACATTGAGCTCTGGTCCCAGCTCTGATGGCTCATGGCCACTTACTTATTTTCATTTTTAGGGCCATGCCTCTGTCCACTGCTCCTCATTTTAGAATTTTGGGAAGGGGGTGCTTTATAATCCTTGACTCAGCCTCTTCTCATTCTGTGGGCCTGTCGAGAGTGTTCTTCCACAGAGACAGCTGTCCCTGTCACACTTTTTTTTTTTTAATCCTGGCAGGTTTGAACAATTTGTTTTTCTTCTGGGATATTGGCCATGAGAGAAAGGGGAGATGATCTGGGTCAGTCCTTCATCTTTAAGGTGAAAGTGTTCTACACTTGTATAGGTAGTGGATTTTTATGTACGTGACTCCATTTGCTCTCCCCAACAACCTCAGAAGTGAGCAAGGCTGAGCATGGCAGAGCCATCTCACAGGCAGAGCCACTGAGTGTCCTGAGAGATCCAGTGACTTACCCAGGTCACATTGTGAGTTGGGGAGGGAGCCAGGATTCAAGGCTGGGTGTCTAGCCTTGGCCTTGGCCCAGGATGTGACAAGGGTAAGGGAAACACCCAGAGTAAGGTCTGGATCCTGGGTAAGGTCAAGCTTTGGGCCCCTGGCCCGGAGTGTTGGCAGTGCTGCATTTCTCTGACGTGTTTGATTCAGTTGCCAATCCTGCTCTAGGAGGCTGTGAAGTGCACGGAGGTAAGGGGAGAGGAGTGATGGGTGAGCCAGGGTGCTGCTGTGTGATGCATCTATTTTCTGATGTCCTGTGGGCTGAGGGGTGCCGGGCTGCTGCCGGAGATTTGGGAATGCTGCAAGGAAGGCTTGCTTTAGGCAGGAAGAGGGGGCTCCTTTAACTACCAGGCATGCTCCTGCCGAAGGGCCTTTGTACTCAGTCTAACTGAGCTATACTTCCCCCCCTCCATAGCAGTGTGGCTCACATACACATTATTTCAAGATTCTGTGCAAGACTTCTCTTTTCAAGAAACTTCTGGCCAACCACATAGCGGTCACTTCCTAGTTCTTGGCTCTGCTTTTCTTCCTCTCCCAGACAAGGCCGTCTGTGCTTCTTTGAAACGTGTCTTCCATGTTGTCCTGGAATCTCCATGCAAGCAGGAGTTCACACGTATGTTCACACCTGGCCAAGTAGAGGCATTCAATAAGTAGACTTGATCTGAGCTCTGGTTCTCCAATGAACTCATTAGTCAGGTGTGATACTCAACAAACCCCTTCCAGACGCTTGTTGGGCACCTCAGGACTGAGTGAGCGAGGAGCTCAGGCTGATGTAATGGTAGAGTTATAATTGGTAAGGTTATCATCTTTTGTGGGCTTCAGTGTAAGGGAGAATCGCTTCTTAAGACACTGTCCCCTTTCCTGAGAGTGCTTGGGAACATGCCGGTGCAGGGATGTTTAAAGCCAGCATCATAAGGCCTGGAGTTGTCCAGAAGAGAGTCTCAGGGTCTCTCCTCTTCCTGACCTACTTGGGGAGGGAGCTCCATGGTTGTGAGCTCATTGCTCTGTGCTGCGCAGGGCTGGGCAGGCATTCCAATATGGACACGGTCTTGTTTCCTTTACAGACTGGTTCCTGAGAGAATGGTGAGCCTGAGAGGGGAGGCACGTGGGAAAGTCGACTTGCTTGAGCTGAAAGTAGTTAAGATGTGCAGATACGGACTGAAGGTGGATTTTCAGGGACTGTGTGGGTGCAGCCTGACCTTCTCCTCTGTCCTGTTCACTGCCCCCACAGGGTAAAGCAGTCTGAGCTGTTTGAAAGGTGGAAGAGCCTCCAGATATGCAAATGGGCCATGGACGCTGCGGAAGCCAGCCTCTTCAAGTACGTCTCATCATTGTTATCTGCCCTCCCTCCTCGTGGTGCGGGTTCCTACTGCCACCTTTTCAGGTGCCCATTATCCTGTTACACCTAGTTCTCAGTGGGTATCTGCCTGGAGCTGGACCCTAGGGGCTTAGGGATGTGAGCAGTGGCCAGGTGAGCATGTGGTCAGCTAGTGTCCACCATTCTTGGCTGTGGCCCTTGCTGCTGCCTTACATGGTTGGGCCCATAACCTCTAGCTCAGGCTCATATATACCAAGACTCCAACAAGTGGGGGCATTGCCTAAGGTCTCTCCATAGCTAGCCCTGACAATCTCTTTGTCCCAACCTCCCTGTCCTGGGACAGTGACTTTACCCACCTTCTTGGTGTCCCATGTTTCTGCCTGATGTCTGGACCTGGCTGTTGATGTTTCTTAATTGCTCTCTAACCACAATTTACAGGCAGCCAGAGGGGCAGTAGCTGAGTTTCCAGGCCCTTTTTGTGGAAGCCAAACAGACGGGAGGCATCCAAAAATGCTTGTTTGTTAATGATGTGCTTTGGGGTTTTCTCCGTTGCTAGTCTCCTGCCAGCTTGTGGTATCACTCCAGGGCAGGTAGACCTTACACTAAGAAATTGATGTGGTCCTGGCAACTTGTGTCTAAACTGGGCTTCAGCCATTCAGGGTCAAGTTTAAACAAACTGAGGAGTTGCTGACAGGAAGGGATCTTGCACAGGAGGCTGTAGAAAGTAGACGTCACCAAGCTTTTGTATTTCCCTATCAATACCCAGGAAGTCTCCTCTCCCCTTCTCCTCTTTTCCTTCCCCTTCCCTCTCTTCTCCTCTCCCTTCCTTTCTCTTGCCCTCTCCGCCTTTCCCCTCCCCTCCCCTCTTCTCCCCTGCCCTCCCCTCCCCTCATCTGTCCTTCCTCCTCTTCTTTTTTTCTCTCTCCGGACAGGGTCTAACTGTGTAGCCTAGGCTGGCTTCAAACTCACAACCCTCCCTCTAGCTCCCAAGTGCTGAGGTTACAGGTGTGTGGGGGTAGTAGTATGAATCGGCACATCTTTAGAAACATAACTCTTTGTTGGAATGAAGCCCCAGCATCGAGCCTGCAGAATCCTCGTTAGAGGTCCTGGTTAGAAGAGACCCACCTGCCTTGAAAGCTCTAGCGGGGCCCGGGCAGAGTGCCAGAGCCTGAGCTTGGGCCCCCTGGAGCAGGACCGTGTGTTCTTTCCTCTGGACATCCCTGAGGCAGGGGCAGCTCGGACACATGGAAGCAGATAACCACCATGAACAGGGCAGGGAGGCGTGCAAGGGACAGAGAGCCCATCTAAGACCATGCTGACACGAGAGGAGATGATATAGTAAGAGGAACACAGAACTCCATGTGGGAGGGGCAAGGAGGGGAGGGGAGGGGTGGAGAGCCTGTGGGGTGAGGCTGTGGGGAGCAGAGAGCCTCTGGGGTTGAGGGAGGTAGAGTGGGTTTAGGAGTTGGGAAAGGAGGTGACATCTGGCTCTGCCGTGTTCTGAACAGAAAGCCCCCAGGGCCAGCAGCTGGCTCCCTTGGCTCTCACTTCAAGCTTCTGGAAAAATGGAGAGCCCCTCCATCCAGGTTGGAGAGAGCTTGGCACAGGTTGGCGAGGCATTGGCATTTCTGTCACAGGAGAGGACCCTGTAACAGCAGCCGTCCCCATTCTGGCTTATACGTTAGTTACATACCAGCCTGTGTCATGTGGGGACATTCTCTAGTTGGTAGATGTCTCTTTTTTTTTTTTTAGACTTATTTATTTTATGTATATGAGTACACTGTAGCTGTACATATGGCAGTGAGCGCTCATGTGTGCGGCTGCTGGGAATTGAACTCAGGACCCTCTGCTCGCTCCAGTGTAATTCGCTGTAGCTGTCTTCAGACGCACCAGAAGAGGGCGTCAGATCTCATTGTGGGTGGTTGTGAGCCACCATGTGGTTGCTGGGATCCAACTCAGGACCTTCAGAAGAGCAGTCAGTGCTCTTGTCCGCTGAGCCATCTCGCCAGTCCAGTAGATGTCTTAACTGGGGCTGCCGTACAGTTTCAGAGGGTCGGCCCATTATTGCACTGGTGGGAAGCATGGCAGCGTCCAGGCAGACGCGGTGATGGAGGAGCTGAGAGTTGTACATCTGGATCCAAAGGCTTCCGGCAGGAGACCCCCTTTCCACCCTGGGCAGAGCTTGAGCATGGAGACGTCAAAGCCCGTCCCCACAGTGACGCACACTTCCTCCAACAAGGCCACACCCACTCCAACAAAGCCACACCCCCTAATAGTGCCACTCCCCAGGGGCTGAGCATTCAAACACATGAGTCTATGGGGGCCAGATCTACTTAAACCACCACAGCAGATGAGACTGCTTTTGAACCAGCAAAGCTAAAAGGTCCGGATGCTGACCCCAGTTGCCAGGCCTCCTCCTTTCCTTGGAAGACTTAGTCACATTCTAAAATCCAGCCCTCCATAGAAAGACTAGAGGGTTGGAAACAGAAGGGGCAACCCAGCCTTTTATACATGAGGAAACTGGGGCCCAAAGTGGAAAGACACCTGCCTGGAGCCCAGTGATGTGGGCCACAGAGTAGAAAACAGAGTTCTGGCCTCTGGATATTAAGCACCAACTCGTATTTCCACCCTGGAGCTCATATGAGAACACTCCAGACCTCCTCCAGAGCCTGCCTGCCAGTGCTCATCGCAGGGCTCTATGAAGCTCTACGGGCTGCCGGGACCCTAAGGGTGCTGAGTCTGGAGGTATGTGCACTCCAGATCTCCTCCTCAGCCTGCCCAGGGTGGAGGAGAGAGGTCATCACAGGGTGCTGTGGAGAAGTAGTGGTCCATCTCTCTTGGACTGCCTGGACCCTGAAGGGGACCAAGCTTAGAGCTGTATGTACTCCATTCCAACCCAAGGAGGCAGGCAGTAATCTGTGCCCATGGCCACAGTGAGAACCCATTACGTTTCCAAAACAGGGGGTGCAGAATTGCTCAGGAGCCAACCCTATCAAGACCCTTGTTGGAAAGGCCTGGAGAGAAAATCAGGTTGCTTCAGCAGCCCAGTTTCTCCTGGGCTTCTCTGACTCTTTTCTTTTAAATCTGGTGTCTGAGCTTTAACCCTGCTGTAGCCAGCATTGGCTGTTTCTGAGACAAAAATGTTAGGACTCTTTCAACTAACTAACCAACTAACTAACTGACTAACTGACTGACTGACCAACTTCCCTCCCCCCTTCTCTTCCTCTCTCCCTTCCTCCTTCTCTCTCTCCCTCTTGTTCCCACTGTCCCTCACTCCCTCCTTCTCTCCTCTCCCTTTCATTGTCCCTCCCTCCCTCTTTCTCCCTCTCTCCCCTTCCTACCTCCTTCTCTCCTTCCCTCCCTCTTTCTTTCTCTCCCTCCCTTCCTCCCTCTCTCCCTCCCTTCCTCCCTCTTTCCCTTCCTCCCTCTCTCCCTCCCTCTCCTTCCCACTGTCCCTCCCTCTCCTTCCCACTGTCCCCCCTCTCTCCTTTCTTCTCCCCTCCCTCTTTCTCTCCCTCCCTCCTTCTCTTCCTCTCTCCTTCCCTCTCTCCCTTCCTCCTCTCTCTCCCTCTTGTTCCCACTGTCCCTCCCTCCCTCCCTCTCTCCCTCCCTTCTTTATTTCTATGCTGAATCTCTGAAACTTCTTTCTGGAGTTATGTTCCACTTTCTGCAGGAAGGCAGATGGTACCAATTAGAGTCCCCAAATCCCCAGTCTAGCCCTGTCCCCTTCCGAAGTCAGCTTTGGAATGACAGAAATGGCCAGCACTTTTGGTCACCAGATAGGCCTTGGTTTTGTGAGATAAGGAGAAATCTTTGTTGAGTGTTTGTCATGGTGGTTGAGACCACAAAGAGCTCTGGCTTCAGGTCACTGGATGAGTGAGGGGAGGGGAGAAGAACAGATCCTGGAGCACTGGAACTCGGAGGGCGAGTCTCACCATAGCTGAGTGGGCACCGCTTAAGGCCTGGCTGGGTTGGCTGGCACATGGCGTTTGAACATGCACGTGCTGAATGCTGTGGGAGGTTTAGAGAGGTACAGTCCCCGGTATCCAGCCTTCTCTTCCAGTCTGAGAAGGTTAGTGCATGGTTAGTCTATACCATAGCCTTCAAGGAGAAGAGCCATCACGGAAGTTTGGCAGCCAGAGTTTCCCAGTAGGAAGTCCTAGAGAGACAGAGGAGCCCAGGTACCAGGAAGATGCTGAGGCGGGGGAGGGGGTGGGGATTGTAAGTGAGCGTGGGAATGGGATGGAAAGGAAGCCCCCCATGGTCTGCCCAGTGTCACCCCTGTCTCCATGCCTAGCAGGTCCACCTTGTCCAGGTGCTGCAATGCCCCCAGCTTTCTCTTCACCACCCAGAAGAACACCCCGGTGGAGACAAATCTCAGGTATGAGGTGGAATCCAGCGGCTTATATCACATCGACCAGGAGATCTTCAAAATGTTTCCCAAGGTACATCCCTGACACGGTCAGGAGGAGTGGGTGGTCTGTGGCAGTGCCCCCAATCTGCATACTTTGCACTCTGCATGCAGCTGCTTTGGTCTTGTCCAACCAGTGGTCTTCAGCCCAGCAGCCTATCCACTGGGTTTCCTGAGGAGTCCTGTCTGGGTGTGACAATGCCATCTAGCTGTGGTTTATGTGATTTGGGGGGGGGGAAAGGGAGAGAGAAAGAGAGATTAAAATTCTGCCCATGGCATTGTGTGCTGAGGACATTCCACAGCTATCTAGAAAAGAGATTAATCACACCTTGATCTCTCATCTGAGGCAGGCACAAGAGAAAAGCACGTGTCAGCAGAAAGCAGGTCCAGGGCAGAGACAGGCCTGAGTGTCAGCCACATCAGATAGGTGCTTGGTGCCCTGTGTAAAAAGGCCTTTTCTTAGCATTTACCAGTTATACGTAGTGATTGGTTTTATTATGCCATTTTCATACACGGCTAGAATGTATTTTAACCGTATTCCTGCCAACACCTCCACCACCATCCTCTCTTGTTCCCTTCCCATACCCCTTCTCCTTCCAAACGAATCCCCTCCCATCCTTTCTCCATTAGTAACTCAATGGGGTTACATATAGGAGCACCCTACCTAGCAACCACTAACTGCTTATACATTCTCTGGGAGGGCTGGACTCCTAAGTCCATAACAACATGTTGACTGGTCCATTCAAGAGTACCACCATCATGCCTTGCCCAGATACCCAGAGAACACCAGAAGACAGCATCCCACCAAACTCTACCCCATCCTATGGCTCATCCATTGTGTCCCCTCTCCCTTCCACAACGTTGGCTGAGCCTTGAAGAACGTGGTATGCATGTTCCATTTGTGGTTGACCATAAACAGTCACTTGTTCTCGGCCCTTTGTGTAGCTCTCTGTACAGTAGCACACATTGCCCACTGCAGAAGGAGTGTCTCTGAGCAGAGTCGACCTCAACATGTATTTATAGGGATATGTGTAATGACTCAGAAGGCGATTTGATGAGCACATCATGCGCATTTAGTATAGCAACAGCTATAGATTCCAAACTGGGCCCTGGGACTCAGCTCCAATCACAACATGGTGGGTTGTCTCCACAATAGACTTGCCTCTACTATTCCAGCAGGCACCTCTTGCCTGGCCAGTTGTCATTGTAAGACTTGGTGATCTTTTTCCCCCTTTAAAGTTGTAATTTCTTTATGACGCTGGGATTCAAGCCAGGCATAGCTTTGGTTGCTTATGATACATCTACAATATCAGAGATGTGGTATGAAGGTGGGCTGGTCAGGGCTAGCATCGTAGCTCCCTGCTCATGGACTACAGAGTAGGGATGTCCACATCCGTGACTCATGTAGACCACTGAGGCTGAGAGCTGGCACAGATCCAAAATCTGAACTCTTTTGGGAAGTGGGTGTAGAAATTGTACTCTGGGCTGGTTCAGATGGTTCTGTGGTGTTGGGGTGGTGTGGCTTCAGCAGAAAGGGAGTGTGTGTGTGTGGCAAGGGTACATTCATGACTATGTTCTGGAAGGGGAGCTATGGGATGCCCCACATGTTTTAGTGGGTCAGGGGAGGCACTAACAGGATACAATGTCCAATTGCTGATCCTAGAGTGATCTGGTGGGACTTGATGGGGCTCAGGAAATGAACAGAAGGTACAACACAGTGCTGGGAAAAGGCGGTGTTGAACCACCTGCACTAGGTGGGTCTTTCAAGGCCCAGAGTGTGAG
Source organism: Montemys delectorum (assembly GCA_019843815.1). Taxonomy (NCBI): domain Eukaryota; kingdom Metazoa; phylum Chordata; class Mammalia; order Rodentia; family Muridae; genus Montemys; species Montemys delectorum. Next base: position 31,574 of record JADRCD010222941.1, read on the forward strand.
GCAGGTGGCAGATAAACCTGTATCTTGAGCTAGTGACAGCACCATGTGACATAACCTGGACTGGCCTATGGGTCCTCGGAGAGCCGGGGCATGGATTACTGAGATCAGAAGATACATCAAGGTCTCTACACCTTTCTCTGAAAAGGACCAGATAGTAAATAGCCTTGCAGGTCACCAGCCCCATCACTACTTGCCCCCATGGTCCCAGCACGAAAATGGCCACCATCAGATCATGTGCACATGAGGGAAGCCTCATCGTAGTTGCACAGACGTCAGAAGTCTGTGTCATTTTCACACGTCACACGTCTTCTTTGAGTGGCTTCAGACAGCTTAAAAATACAAATGTTATTTTCAGCTTGTCGGCCATACAAAAACAGGTGGTAGACCAGATGTAGCCTGTGATTTTCCAGCCCCTCAGTCATGGCCCTTGTCAGCTACCCTTAGCATAGAGGTGTCCCTGGGGTTTGAAAAGGCCAGCTTTCCAGTCTCCTGTCCACGCAGAGATTCTTATTCTGTGGTTATAGGGTGGTTGTTTCCAGACTGTTCTTGGTTTGCATGTGTTTAGGAAGCACCCATGGAAAACATCAGAAACCCCAATGACCTGTTCCTAAGACTACAGTGGTTTATTCTGCCTCTCTTCTTATTGACTGTGAGACCCCAGTGCTTTCCCTGTTCTGGTCATAGACTTGACTGTGCCACAGAGGGTCACAACAGATCCCTCTGGTTGAGCCTAATTCTTGATGCAGTGATGCTCCCTGCGAGGTGCTCAGCGATTAATTGGCTGGTGGGTGTGGCTCCCCACGAGATGCTCAGCAATTGGTTGGCTGGCAGGTGTGGCTCCCCACGGGATGCTCAGTGATTGGTTGGCTGGTGGGTGTGGCGTCCCACGAGCTGCTCAACGATTGGTTGGCTGGTGGGTGTGGCTTCCCACGAGATGCTCAGCAATTGGTTGGCTGGTGGGGGCAGGCAGGGTAGTCTTGCAGAATCCTTGGTGTCAGAACTGGGAGGAAGAGCCACCTGATGCAGCAGGCCTCTCCCTTCTGCTCCTCGATTGTGGAGTCGAATTCCCCTTCCTCTCACATTCCAGACAAAGCTACCTCTTTGGGTAGAGCTTAGAGGGAACTTTTGCGAGGGGTGGCGGGCGGGAGGGCAGACGACGTGAAGCCTCAGATGAAGATGGGGTGGCACTGGCTGTGACACCATGCATATTCCTCTCCAGGAAATGCCCTACTACCGCTCTCAGTTTAAGAAGTGTGCTGTGGTGGGCAATGGAGGCATCCTGAAGAACAGCGGCTGCGGGAAGGAGATCAACAGCGCTGACTTTGTCTTCCGGTAAGGGAGCTGCCTGGAGGGGCACCTCCTGGGATTGCTGTCCTGCATCATCCACCCACCTTACATGTTCTCTCTTCTCGTTGTCAATTTGACTGTATCCAGAATTAACTAAAACCAAGTGGCTGGACATACCTGTGAGGTTTCTTTCCCCCCTTAGTTAAATAATTTGAAGTGGGAAGACCCACTTTATTTATTTATTTATTTATTTAATCGTTCCATTCATTTACATCTCAAATGTTATCTCCCTTCCTGGTTGCCCCTCCACAAACCCTCCATCCCATCTGTCCTCTCCCCTCTCTCCTTTGTCTCTCTGAGGGTGCTCCCCCGCCCACTCCCGCCCCACTACTCCAGTATCCTCCTGGGGATATCAAACCCTACAGGACCAAGAACCTCCCCTCCCATGGATGTCAGACAAGGCCACCCTCTACTCCCTATGTATCTGGAGCCATGGACCCCTCCTTGTACACTCCTTGGTTAGTGGTCTAGTCCCTGGGAGCACTGGGTGGTGTGGTTAGCCAACATTGTTCTTCCTAGGGGATTGCAGTCTCCCTCTGCTCCTCCAGTCCTTCTGCCAGCTCCCCCACTGGAGTCCCCTAGCTCCTTCTGATGGTTGGGTGTGAGCCTCCGCATCTGCAGGTGCTGGCAGAACCTCACCAGGAACAGCCATACTGGGTTCCTATCAGCAAATGCCTCTTGGCAAGAGCAACAGTGACAGGGTTTGGTGTCTGCAGACAGGATGGGTCCCCAGGTGGGTTGGTTCCCAGTAGGCAGAAGACCCACTTTTAATATGGATCTTTTGAGGTGGGAAGAGCCACCTTTAATCTGGGCCACACCTTCTCCTGTCAGCCTGTAGAAAGGACACAGGAGTAGGAAGCTCTCTCTCTCTTTGCCTGCTTACTCTCCCTCTTGCTGGAAAGTCTATCCCTTCACTGGCATTCGAGCCCACTTCTTGGAGACTCTGGCATATACTGAAACCAGAGGAGATACCCAGCTTTGTGGACCGAACTACTACTGGATTCTTGGACCTTCCATTGGTAGACAGCCATTGTTAGACTAGCCGAACAACAGCCTGTAAGCCACTCTAATAAACCCCATATATCTATGTATGACTCCCCTGTGATATAAGAAGCTGAATGATAACAGATTTTGGTATCAGAAATGGCTCTAGAACAACAGAAATATAAGGATTTTTTTTTTAAGTATCTAGAAAAGCTTTTCCAATTTGCCAACACCCCCAGTTACTAAAACCTCTTCCAGAAGGAGGCTCAGAGACTACTAGGAAGAAGTGCTAGGAACTATTTTACAGACTCAAGGAGACAAATGCTTTTGGTTATCCTGACTTACCAACTGTGAGAGACAACGTGTTTGGTGACTCTGTATGCAAAACTTCTTGACAATTTGTAGGGGAAAAAACTGAGAAATGTGGATGCTGGGTGATTGCTCCTGGCATTTGAATGAATTGACAAAGGAAAAGAATGAGCTCAGTAATAAAATTAATCAGCTTGTGGTGTCTCAGAATACGGTGAAGGACAACAATGAACTTTGGTAAAATCGACCTGCCTCAGGTGCACATAAACAATGTGAAGGTTTCTAAGTGTGCCCTGGAAGTGAATCTTCCCTCTGGCAGCCACAGGGCTCAAGTTGTGGAAAATCAAACTAAAACCATCATTAGAAGGTTGCCTGAATTACAGAGAAAAGTCAAGTCCCAGCCTCTGAAGGTGTCAGTAATTAAAGGATTGGCGTTCATTGTTAAGAATGGGATCTTGTAACTTGGAGTATAAGTGTGTGTGTGTGTGTGAGTGTGTGTGTGTCTGTGTGTGTGTCTGTGTGTGTGAGTGTGTGTGTGAGTGTGTGTGTGTGTGTCTGTGTGTGTGTCTGTGTGTGTGTGTGTGAGTGTGTGTGTGAGTGTGTGTGTGTCTGTGTGTGTGTCTCTGTGTGTGTGTGTGTGTGTGTGTGTGTGTGTATGTGTGTGTGTATGTGTGTGTGTATGTGTGTGTGTGTGGGGGGGAGAGGGTTCCACTGAAGCTAGAACTTGGAACCCTCAGGTTCTCAAGCGTTTATCTTACCTCAGGAAGGAACCTTTCCCCTTGGCACACATACACACACAGACACACACACATACACACACACTCACACACACACAGACACACACACACCCTCACCCACTGACATACTGCCCCTTCCACCTTTGACTGAGGAGATTAATCCTTCGTTGTCTGCATTGCCAGCAGTGACTTTCCTTGAAGGAGATGCTAGCCGAATACTGATGTCCCTCAGGGCCCACCAATAGATGCCTCCAGACCTATAACCAGACTTTAAGCCAAGCAGGCTCCCAGAGGGCAAAAAGGAAGTGAAGTCCATGAGGAGGGGTTACACTACTGAAGAGCTTAATGAGCTTGCTAATTCAGTCAAGCAGAAATCTCGGGAATGTGTATAGAAATGAGTTTTAAGGGAACGGGATAATGGTAGAAGGAACATAAAGGACTCAAAGGCTCAGGGAACGTGGACCGCTAGAGTGGGTGTGCTGTGTAGAACTTAACCCTCCGCGACGGGAAGGCCCAGAAGGCATGTCCTCCACTAATCCTGTAAGACACAGCGAGTGAGAGGGACACCAGCGCATTTGAAGAGCTTTGTTGTTGCCCTTTTCCTTGTGCCAGGCCTTGGGGTGAGAGACACTGCTGCTCAGCTAGATGAATTAAATGCAGTGGGTTTGACTGAGCCTCAAAGTAGCAGGGGCCAGATGGGGGCACTGAATCACCGAAGGCCGGGCGATCTTAGTAATTTCAGGTAGCAGCGCATACAAAGCAATGTCATAATGGCCTAGCCCATAACTGGCAGCACAGACAAAGCGATTTCTACAGTGAAGTGGCTCATATGAACCTTTGCTACTGGCTAACCAATCATGGTGTCTCCAGGCATGAGAGACAGATAAGAAGTCTCCGGCATTGTTGTTTGGTCTGTGTAAGTGGAAAGATTCTCTAACAAGTAAAAGAAATGCTCCATTGGATTGTGGCAAAAGGAATCTCAGCCCATCAATCGGTTTCCAGACTTGAGCCAGTTTGCAGAACCAGAACCCCTTGAATAGAGGGATGGCCATGTTCGTCTGAGGAAGGATCTTGATAAAATACCTAAGAGTTTTATATTAGCCTTTTCTCCTATCCTTCACCAGAGGGATCCAAGTCCTTTTACAAGGTTAACTGTACACTGGGGGAAGAAAATAATCAGGTTTTCCAGGGTCTATGGGATATTGGTTCTTAATTGATGCTGATTTGGGGAAACACTAAGAAACATTGTTACACGCAAAAGTTGCCACAGTGTTTCCTGGGGTCTCCCTTAGGTCCATTCACCAAGGCTAGATGGACCACAGTCTGTAAACCATCATAACACGTTTATTCATTCTGTGAGTTCTGCTCTTCTAGAGAACCCTGACTTGTAGACTGATAGACCTTCCTTGTTGTCAAAGGGCTTTATTGCTGTGAGGAGACACCACGACCACAGCGACTCTTATAAGTGAAAACATTTCATCGGGGCTGGCTTACCGTTTCAGAGGTTCAGTCCATTATCATCATGGTGGGAGCATGGCAGTGTGCAGACAGACATGGTGCTGGAGGAGCCAAGAGTGCTACATCTTTATTCCAAAGTGACAGAAAGAAACTGTGTGCCACACTGGGTGTAGCTTGAACTGCCTCTACAGTTGGGGGCATCCTTCCCCCAACAAGGCCACATCTCTTCTAACAGTGCCACTCCATATGGGTCTGGGGCCAATGATATTCAAACCCCCACATTTGTCATACCACATTCTCTTTCTTGGGATATCCCTGGACTCACCTGGTTAATCTAGAACCACATCTCCATCTCAGGATCCCTAGTGCAATCTCAGTGTCCCTTCTACCAATTAAAGCCCAGGTCCCAGTTTCAGAGGTTGGGATTTGGTTGCCTTGGTGACCCCACACTCCCTACCTTAGGGGATTTCTGCAGGTCACACCACACACAGTTCTGCAACTTTGTACCTCACTAGTGCCTTGCCAAGTGGCGTCTCTGACTATCCCGCAAGCAGCTGGTTCTTCTGCCAGCTGACATTTGCCAATCCTGTCCCTCAAGTCAAGCATTACTTCCTCAGAGAAGTCTTGAGTCCTGGACCCAGACAAGGGGGTGGATGTTCCTGCATCAATCTCCTTACATACCCTTACAGAGGCCCAGCATCCAAGGACCTGTTTTTGGTGGTAGTTTCAATATCCCCATGGTTGTAACTTGAGTGAGAGCTAAAGATGGAGATTTTTGCTGTTCTGTTTGCGACACAGAGCAAAAATGACCTTTGTCTCTTAGCCAGTCACAGAAGTCCTGCCCACCCGGTGCTCACTGCCTCTTTCTGACCAGTAAGCACATCCTTTCCTTCTGAGATCTCTCCCTCCCAGCTACTTCTAGGTGACTGACTAACTAGGTGAGGCTGTCTCTCTGCAGGTGCAACCTGCCCCCCATCTCAGGGATCTATACCACAGATGTGGGAGAGAAGACAGATGTAGTCACCGTGAATCCCAGCATCATAATTGACAGGTGAGTGGTCCACTCTCTAGAGCTGGGCTGACGTTTGGTGGCCACCGGTCCCTTGCAACTACTGAGCACTGGGAATATGGTTGGCCCTGATTGACACATGCTGTTCACATAAGGAACTCATCACTGTGTGTCAAAGATGTAATACAAACAAAGGGATTTAACACAGCTTGTTGATTTTTACATTAGTCATATGCTAAAGTGATAGCATCTTTATATTTGGGATAAAACATGACGTATTTAATAACTTCCCTCATCCCTTGTTCATTTGCACACACGGGGCTTGCATTGTATTTCTTCTGGGCAGCACAGGTCTGTGCAGTTGCTACCCAGAGGTGGTCAGGAACCCATCAGGTGTGCTGGGGGGCAGGCAGTGTCCAGGTACAGATGGGTGCTCGTGAAGAGATCTCAGTTCTCATCTGGCTCCCCGCTGCGGGTCTGCCTGAGAGGTCTGCAGAGGCTGGTATGTTAGAACCCCTGCACATAGTCAGCCCAGCTAGAGGGTGGGTAAGAGAGACGAGAGATGGGAGGAAGGGCTAAGTTATATCAGATGCCAAGAGCCAGGAGCCTTCAAAGGACAGAGAGAGCTGCAGATGGAAGGATGGCCATTGGAAAGGACATGTAGGCAGGAGACAAGATACCAAGGAGGGGCCCAGACATGCCAGTGCCTGGGTCAGATGGTCACTCCAATCTTAGGGAAGAGAGAGCAGGGGAGTGAATCGAGGCTCCACTTCTCAGCCTTAGCCGCTGTGCCTTCCTTGGCTGTCCTTATCCTTTAAGTTGAACACTGGTGCCTCTCCATAGCTGTACACTAGTTATTCAGCCCAGATCGTCTCTTCCTGTGGGCAAAGGCTCTTGTTTCCCATCCTGACCTGAGCTCAATCTCCAAGAACCCCACCTTCCCTCCCCCCATGATGGAAGGAGAGAACCAACTCCGGCAGGTTGTCCTCTGACCTCCACACTTGCCCTCTGTCATGTGTGCGCCCCTTCCATGACTCCATGAATAGATAAATAAACAAATACATAAGGAAAGGAGGGAGGGGGAAGAGAGAGGCTAGGTGGCCCTATGAGCCTTATGTGGGGGGAGGAGAAGGGGGCAAGAGGGGCGCGGGGTTGGTTGGGTGAGGCTGGGCGTGGGGGTGGGTGGCGGGGCTGGGCTGCCAGGAGGCACAGGGCTTGCTGCTGCTCACTCTGCCGCCGCCCTGCAGGTTCCACAAGTTGGAGAAGTGGCGGCGGCCGTTCTTCAGCGTGCTGCAGAGGTACGAGAACGCCTCGGTGCTGCTCCCTGCGTTCTACAACGTCCGCAACACCCTGGTGTCCTTCCGAGTCAAGTACATGCTGGATGACTTCCAGTCGCGGCAGCCCGTCTACTTCTTCCACCCGCAGTACCTGAGCAGCGTGTCGCGCTACTGGCTCAGCCTGGGCGTGCGCGCGCGGCGCATCAGCACCGGCCTCATCCTGGTCACTGCGGCCCTGGAGCTCTGCGAGGAGGTGCACCTGTTCGGTTTCTGGGCCTTCCCCATGAACCCCTCTGGCTTCTTCATCACGCACCATTACTATGACAACGTCAAGCCCAAGCCGGGTTTCCATGCTATGCCCTCAGAGATCTTCACTTTCCTGCGCATGCACAGCCGCGGCATCCTCCGCGTGCACACAGGCACTTGCAATTGCTGCTGAAAACCAGGCCCGCCACGGTGTCTCAGCTCCTGTCCTTCTCCCTGAAGGATTCCTTGACCCTGCCATTATGGCTGCTGTCACTTCCTAAGGATTCAGGGTTTGTGTTTGGGTCCTGGGGAGGGAGGCAGGGAGACATTCATTTAACAGGATAGAGCACAGCTCCAGGTCTCGTTCAGACCTTTGGCTGCCCAAGTTTCATATGGGGAAACTCAGCCATGAAGCACCATCTAGATATCTCACAGCTCAGAGGCCAGCCCTTCCAGGGAACAAACAGTATGAGTGTTCTAGTCACACCACCTGGCTGAGCTCAAAAGACTTCAGGGATATCTACTGAAAACCGTGTTAGCATATCCCCAGGAGTCCAGGAGCTGAGAGCCATGTCCCTTCAAACAGCTCTTGGACACACAACACACAGCCTTGGTGCCTCTAAGGTTCCAGCCTGCATTTAACCTTTGACGACAAGGAAATAAACCAGACCAGCCATTTGCACTAAGATCTTCAAGCCAATGTCATCGACTTCAATAAGTGCTTAGCAATTTGCTTCCTGTTCTGTCTCCCTATTTTCAGTCCCATTTGAATCAGGAGTTATTTATAAAGATCGGTTCCTCTTTATGTCCCCGAAGACTGCAGAATCTTGTTAAACTGTGTTCCGGAATAGGAATCGTCAGCTGGGAAGTGCCTTGTCACGTGAGCCTAGTGAGGCTTTGATGCCAACATCCTTGCTGTTTCTGTTGTGGAGGGGGGGGGCACACCCAGGGTACACCTGCCATCTTCGAACACAGGGATTCACCAAGTCTGGGGTTAGGGAACTCATCAGTGCCTAGGCCGATAGGTTCACATGTCATCAGCCGCTGAGGCTCCTTCCGGTTGCTTCCTCCTATGTATGTCCACCCTAAGTGCTATGGTGCCGAATGGTCACTCAGGTTGCTCTGCGGACCTGTGGCATGTCTGTGGAGAAGGCGTAACCCTGCATGCCCTCTCTCTGGCTCTTTCCCTCTCTCTGTCTTCTTCCTCTTTCCTCTCTTCCTTCCCTTCTCTAGACATCTTTAGAAAGCCTGTTCTGATCTGGTCTGTGGTCACGCTGGGGAGGACTCCTTGACAGAAGAACCATCTCCATCTTCTGCAGAGGCGAAGACAAATCACATCGACACTTCAGCCCTGCACGCCGCTCTGACGAGGTGCTCTTAGAACACTCTGGGCAGGCCTTCCACCTGACCTCACTTTGCAGGTACCAGCACAGGCTCTGCTGAGAAAGACAGGAGAGAGCCAGCCCCGAGGCTTCTGACCAGCATGAGCTCCCTCCTCTGACTTTTCTGAGGCGGTTTCCTCTGGGCTCTGGCCTGCAGGCGCCTGGAGCTCACTCCACACTCAGCTGTCTCGGTACTGTCTTTCTGAGCTCTGACTGACTGGAAGGCCCCCAGGAGGCTTAGATCCCTAGTCTGTGGGATATGGGGTCATGGAGCAGCTGCCAAAGCACACCAGGCAGCAAGCTTAGGTAGGGGTGGTGTATGGCTTTCTGGGCTCTGGCTATTGCTGCCAAGGAAGGAGTTCTGAGAGTGATCCATATTTACAGCTAACCGAACCCACGGAAAGTCAGAACTTGAAGGTTTCGTAAAGACGGATTTGTCCCACTAAGAGGTGACTTCAGCGGCCAGACTGAGTGTCTGCCAGGGACAAAGCCCTCTACCTGGGGAATAGATGGGCAAGAGCCTGGTCAGACATCAGGGTCTCCTTAGCCAAGGGTGCTTAGAACATGCCCTGCCCAGAGCCCTCAGAGGAGCTGGGGATGGCACATCCAGATCCATTCCATGCCCTTGCGTGAGGGTTTAGGAAACCCTCCTGGCTTATGGTGGCACACCTGCCTATGAGTTTCAAGACAGACACCATCCCTCCTGTCCCTCAGGGTGTCACTTTCCTCATCCCTTCAATTAGAGGCTTAGAGAGGATTTGTAGGCTCTCGACAGACAACAACTGTGATGTGTGACTCTAAGCCATTAGTAGTACTCACAATTAAAACCGCGGTTCGTTTCTTTGCACTCTGTTGTTGTGGCAGGCCCAGTGCCGACCACTTTCCCTGTCATCACTGAACACCCCGTCTGGTAAAGAGGCCATTATGGTACAGGTGAGAGACTGAGGCATAGTGACCTGAGCATGTGACACTCGCTCATGGCCACACCTCCAATGGAGGGTTCTGCAGAACTCACGGACTCCAAAACCTGGGGTCCAGGAGGCAGCCTCTGCTTGTTGGCACCTCTCTCCAGCCCTGACCCCTACAACAGTTTTGATACCAGGTGCATTGTTACCCTGGAGGAGAACTAGGAGCACCTCTACATTTTCGGGGCTAGTAGAGATGCCTGAAAAGGGCCCATGCTAAACGACAGCATGAGTGGTTTTCCCCAGGGCACATGGCAAGCTAGAGGCTCGCCTGAGACTGTCGACTCTCAGACCGTATGCTGCTTCAGCAGTATATGCTACATTTATCAAAGGTCCAAAGAGACATGAGCATTGATTCTGGGACACCACACCCCCTCCCCGCCTCTGTTCCTTCACACAACCAATTAAACTCTAATTTAAGTACATCAATTCCCCATGAACTAAGCAACCACTGTGTTGTTCTCTATGCTAAATGCATTTCCAGGCTGGAAAGTCAGCGGCGGCAGCAGTGGCAAGGAGGTGACTCAGTGCGTAGGCAGGCAGAAAGGAAGGAGGTTCAAGGTGAGGCAAGCTTCTGGAACATTCTGGTGATGCTGCTAACGCATCTCTGCCCAGAGTCACAAGGCATGAACAATCCTGGATGTTGCTCAGTCTGGGAAGGAAGCAGAGGCTGCAGAACTTCCTACTGACTTGAGCCATGCATTACTGTGCATTACTGTGTGTGTGTGTGTGTGTGTGTGTGTGTGTGTGTGTACTGTGTAAATACACTGTGGTGTTTGTTCACTGTGCCAGGGGATGTGTGAAGATTGAAGCCACCCTTCTGGCACTTCTCATGGGCATGCACTGATAAAAAGAAGCCCCTGTCACACACTCAAACAATGTGTGGAGGGCTCTCAAGACCAGATTCTTGATTATTGAGGAGAGGAGAAGGAGGAGGGAGGGGAAGGAGAGGAGGGAGTCCAATCCAAATCCTGAACATCAGCAGCACAGCCATTGCCAAAGAAGGTGCTATGCCTTAGGTCTCATCCTTGGCAGCCGTGTAACATTTGACAAGGTTGGCTCCAGGTCCTCACACCCTTGCCTGCTGTTTCTCCTTCCTACGGCCCAGCCTCTGAATGCACCCCCCACCCCCCGCACACCCCACTTCCCGCAGTCAATCATGCTCTGTGACACTTCCTCTGGACTTTCTTGACAGCAGTGCTCCTGCTGAAACCATGTCTCCTGAGAGCCACCAGTCCCTGTCTCTCACCTGCAGGCCAGCCCTCCCCAGGAGCACCAGGAGCATGCCCACCCAGGGCTTCTGAGCACTGACCTGTGCGTGGAACCTCAGACCTTCGCCTGAGGTCTACTACCACAGATGTAGTCTGGACTCAGAGTTTCTCCCATGGATTAGTAGACATGTGACCTTGGGGAGCCCCTGAAGCCCTTGGAGGCTCTAATTTATCCTCTAAAACAGACGAAGACCTCAGGCCATTGGTGTTCCCAGGACCAAGCAGATGATGCAGTGTGGCTCAGTGCTTGGCACAATCCCAGCACAGACAGACCATTGGTCAGCGCCGGTTCCCTCGGCCCAGACATCTTACTGCTTCACATTCTGTTTATTGGTTCCCAATTCCAACATAAATAAATATCCCTTGAGTCCTTTGCCTCCCTGTATTGATTTCTGCCACTGCCGTAACACAGGCTCTTTTGAGGGAGCCTCGGGCGTTCTGAGAACTAGCATTTCAGAATACTTTTTGTGGGTTACAGAAAAGTCCAAGGTATTTGTTTTAAAATTAAGCCATATAGGCCATGTCACAAGCAGGCTGTCTTTCTCTCTGAAGGCCTCTGTGCAGACTTGAACTAGCTTTGCCAGGGAGCTCCTCTGCCCTGGCTGACATGTGAGCGTAGTGAGAGTGGTTTGCCAGTCTGTTAGAAAGTTCTGTTTTCTCTTGCACAATCTCTTCTAAACACTTTTTCCATTTCAAAGACAAAAGGGAAAAATTAATCATTACCATAGCCAAACTTAGCTCCAACAGCCAGAGATCAGTAGATGCCTCCTTCTGGCCAGGAGATGGTTCTTTGCCCCAGGGTCTCCCAATGCCATGTGCACATTAGGAATCCCTGGAGTTTTGTACAAAGTCATCCTGCTGTCATGCCCTTGTCTTCCCAGGGGCAGGTGCAGTGGCTCATGAAAGTTCCCGAGAGCCTCAGATATCTCCCCAAGTGGTCACCTGCATTGTGGCTGAGAGTCATCATGCTATACTAGGCAGTGGCCTTGGCTCACGGTGATGATCTTCAGGGATTTCTGAAATCCATGAGGGCCCCAGCCTATGATACTTCCATGTAGCGTACCTCGGAGAGGACCCAGGCTATTAGGGTTTCAGGCTCTCTGGTAATCTGGACATGCTGTAGCTGACCTAGGGATCTGATTCCACTTGGGGACTACTGTCCTGGATGGTCCTTTGATTTGGAGTCCTGACCTGTTATAGTCTATCTGTTGTGGGTAGATGGTTCTAGAAACATCTGATTTCAGCATGAGACTTCTTAAAAGTACCGCCAGCTTTTCTTTGTCTGCAGAATTTGAACACTGAAAAAAAAAATACCGTGAAATACTGTTCAGGCAAAGGAACAAAGATTTCTTCTTGGATTGAGATTGAGTGTGCCTGAATTAAAAATTCATCTACATTTAGAAATGGGGTATATTTTGTAATCAGGACTAAGGGGTTAGTAGTTTTGGAGCTTGGGACCCATGTAAAAGTCACTTTGTGGCTGGTCCTTTGGTTGCTCCCAAGCATCACACCACATCCTCTAGCATAGAGAGGACCTACTTGCCCACCTGGGCCTGGCCTGGCTCAGCCCATGCTTTGGCCCACCTACCACAATTGCCCCGGACAAACATGGAAGATGGTACTGAGAGGACATGCCCCGGCAATGAAGGCCACAGCCCCCACAGCAGTGAAGGGCACAGCACCCCACAGTACCCCACCTTCTCATGCAAATCCTTTGCTCTCTGCATTTGGAAAAGGCCTAAGTCGGAACCAGCTAGTTAGAACCTAGATTTGCCTTAACTTCTTCCTCTGACCAGATGCAAGGGCCTGGTGAACTTAGAAAACCACACTTACCCACAAAGTTCACAAATCCCTGGAGATCCTGAAAGCTCACTAAGAGATTAAATGGTTGCTATTTCATCGAAACTCCACTCTCTTACTGTGACTACATACCACAATGGTCCCTCAGGCCACTTGGCCAAGAGCAAGTCACTCATGACAATTGTTTTAACCTTGCAGCCAGTTCTAGTGAGCATGGGTCTAGTTTCTCACAGTAAGGATGGTGCCAGGTGCCAGGTAGAGCAAGAGGTAGCAAAGACCAAAATCTACAAGGCCCAGAAGTCACCAGGTGACACGGGGAAACTTCATGGATCTCAATTAAGCCCAAAGGCGAGACAGCTTCAGGTCCCTCCATCCTGGACATCCATGGCGATACAGAGATATGGAAACCTCCAAACAGTGCCAGCCTACTGTCTTTAATAAGGCAAAGAGGCATCGTGCTTTAGGGTTGCTTTCATTACCTGAGATGGGTAAACCCCTTTAGACTTTACTCTGCCCTGATGACTCCTTCATGCTGGTCTCCATGTTTTCAGGCAAAAAGAATAGGGAAGGGGGGAAGAGGAGGGGGAGGGAGGAGAATGAGGAGGAGGAGGAGGGAAAGGGAGAGGAGGGGAGGGGAAGAGAGGGAGAGGGAGAGGGGGTGAGAAAGGGAGAAGGGCAGAGAGAGAGGGAGAAGGGCAGAGAGAGGGAGGGGAAGGGAGAGGGAGAAGGAGAGGGAGGGGGAGAGAAAGGGAGAAGGGCAGAGAGAGAGGGAGAGGGAGAGGGGTGGGAAGAGGGAGAGGGGTAGGGAGAGGGAGAGGGGGAGGGAGAGGGAGAAGGTCAGAGAGAAAGGGAGAAGGGCAGAGAGAGGGGGAGGGAGAGGGAGAAGGAGAGGAAGAGGGAGAGGGAGAGGGAGAGAGAGAGGGAGAGAGCAGATCCCTTCCATATGTCCCATGGCCACAAGAGGGGTCAGCACATCCTCTTGTTGTGTCCACTCTGCTTGTGGCTTTCTTGTTATTCAGGTGATGGGCATCAGCTGGTACCCAGCTTGGAGTCTCAGCCCCTTGTTTTCTCATCCTTTTCCTTCTTCTCTTTCCTGTGCAAGAGACTGAGACCAGGATCCCAGGCATGCCAGATAAATAGCCCCCCCCCCCACTGAGACCAGGATCCCAGGCATGCCAGATAAATACCCCCCCCTCCACTGAGACCAGGATCCCAGGCATGCCAGATAAATACCCCCCCCCCCC
>JADRCD010222941.1:45702-60851 GCA_019843815.1 Montemys delectorum
CTAAGCTATGCCCTGACACTGAGCTACTCTCTGGATTTAAGCATAAGATTTCTCTTCTCCACAGCCGAACCTTTCTGCTTTCTAACTACAGCTGTCATCCATTCTCTCATTGGCCTTGGCTATACCCTTCGAGGAAGCTAGGACAAACACCCAGGTCACTGGTAATGGAAGATTGCTCTAGGATACTGCACTTTCCCAAGACCTAAGGAGCTAGGGCAAGAGGAGGTGGTCAGTGTCCCTTTAAGCCCCTGTGGTGCCCATCTGTTTTCTGGGAGAACTCCTGTGATCTGGAGAGCCAGCTGATCCAGACCTGGCCTTTACCCTTGCCCAGCATCTGTGCGGGAGCCTCCAATCTGAAGACCAAGTTCAGTGCACGAGAACAAGCAGCCTGAGTGACTGTGCTCGAGGCCGAGAAGAGGGGAAGCAGTCGAACATGGCGATCCTCATGAAGGCCACAGGCCTGAGAAAAATAAGAGTGTGGAAGGAACGGATGCAGATCCAGCACTGTCAACCCCCAGCTGCAGCAGAGGAGGCTGCAGGTCCCAGTGGCTGCTCCTGCCAGCCTCCCCAAAGCTAACCATCTCTCTCCCCTGCTGGTTCCTAGGATGCAGCTAGCCTTCTCTGGGGCTGCCACATTGAGCACACATGGTTTAAAGATGTTATAGGGGCTTGGTGGCCTGCAGATTCCCTTTCTGCACTGGAGTGACATTCTTATATACTTATTGTCATATTTCCCCAACGGCAGAATATTTTTTTTTTTTTTAATGAGTGATTCATGTGGGTTGCTTGGCAGTCCATTGCTGCTCCCTCTCCTAAATAAAGTCAGAACAGATGCTGGGGCATTGGAGGAGCTATGTAGGCCAGCTGCTTGCTAAGCCCGGTCTGTCTTTCCTTGGGGTGATGATCATTTCCCAGAGGGATCTGTAGGAGTCTGTCCCTAACAGGTTGGTAGCACTGATTTATCCTTGAGTGGCTGCCACCATTCCCTGACCCATTCTTCTCTCCTTCTTTGCTCTCTTTTTTTTTTAACTCCAAGAACCACATCATATTGTGTAGTACAGGTGCACTTCCCCATGGGAGGAGGCAGTGTTTGCTCCTGGCCCTGGAGAGAAGTGATCTGCTGTTTGGAGACATGTTTAGCCTAATTTTTAAAATTGTTGTGGGAAACCGGGTTCCCACAAACCCTGGCATCATAAGTCCAGCAGTGTGTGCTTGTCTCAGGGTAGTGATTCTGAAGGAAGGGGACCAGACCCAATAACATCTTGAGTGTGCTTCACATCTGCCACTGTGTTTGAAGGACCTTTCATTTCTACCCAAATAGAACCAGTCAAATGGTTCATCTGGCAAAACCTGGCTGCGCCTGTGCCTTCGTGATCATATGTAGGTTGGACTGGCTAGGTGACAGCATGGGAGGTTGCCAGGTGTTTTAAGAGGCTCATGGATACCCTAGGACTTCTCGAGGCTTGTCAGAAGTACATGAAGCTCAGAATACCTGTTGACCTCTGGCAGAAGTAGCTACCATCTAACCAAGGTATGACATGGCCTTTCAGATCAGGGCAAAAATCAAGTGGATTGCTAAGTTTCTTTCCAGAATCCTAGGCCTGACTTTAGGGTGTCTCAACAAATCAACAACAAATCACTTGCCCCACAGATCTCATGGGAACATAGTGACAAAGGCAGGAAGGGAGTGTTATATTTAGCATAGCTGTAGCAGGAAGAAAACAGGGGATCAGCATTCTTTTTTTTTTTTTTAAAGATTTATTTATTTATTATATATATATGAGTACACTGTAGCTGTCTTCAGACACACCAGAAGAGGGCATCAGATCCCATGACAGATGGTTGTGAGCCACCATGTGGTTGCTGGGAATTGAACTCAGGACCTCTGGAAGAGCAGTCGGTGCTCTTAACCACTGAGCTATCTCTCCAGCTCAAGGGAAGTGGGTGGTCAGTGTTCTTAAAACAGCACCCTTAGGCTGAGGAGGTGGATCAATGGACAAGAGCACTTGTTGCTCTTGCAGTTCCCAGAACCCGCGTGGTGACTTAACACCGTCGGTAACCCTACTTCTGTGGATCCAGTAGGTACTCAGTTGGTGCACAGACATGCATGCAGGCAACACATTCATATACATAGAGTAAAATTCTATTAAAAAGACAGTACTCTGTCTTTGGGGGATACTAACATGAGTGTTGTATCAGATACTCTTCTATTTTGATCAAATATCCAGCAGAGGCTATTTAAGGGAACACAGTCCATAGTGACAAGGGAGGCACAGTAGCTAGAGTGGCTTTGTCCCTGGTGGCTAGAATGGCTGGCAGCGGCTCTTTACACTTTGATGGACACAGCATGGTGGGTGGGACAAGACACTGAGCCCTCCAAGGCCCATCCGCAGTGGCCCATCTCTGTTATCCAGGCCCATCTCCTAAAGTTTCCACCATCTTTTCAAATACATTCATCTGGAACTGAGTGTCCAGACACATGAGCCTGTGAGGAACACTTCACATCTAAACCACAAGAAACTATGGACAGAGTTGAGGGGAGAAAGCGTTTAAAGCCAAATAGATTTGGGTAGACTATGGCTCTAGGGAAGTTGTGACCACTGTCATTGCATTGTGGGGGGGGGGGACTCTGTTCTCATCTTGAGTTGATTCTATTAGGGGTGGGGAGTTGGAGGGAGTCATGGCCCCTCTAGGGGTAAGTGTTCCCACTTACAGAGACCATCTCATCATGGGTCATCTGCCTGAAAGGTCCACTGTCCCAGAAATTCAAGGAGACACAGGATTAGGGCAATTAATAGGAACTTTCAGGTGCCATCTCATGGGTCTGGGAAAAGATGTTTTAGAAGTTGGCCATAAGATTTCTTTATCATTCCTGCATCACCGCCTCCAATCTTAAAGGAGGATAAGGCCAGGTAGGGCTGACCTGTTTCTGTTGTCACAGATGGGTACTACCCCTTATGTGATGAAGATGGTGGACTGGCTGGTTCTGTGCGTCAGCTTGACACTGCTGGAGTTATCACAGAGAAAGGAGCCTCCCTTGAGGAGATGCCTCCATGAGATCCAGCTGTAAGGCATTTTCTCAATTAGTGATCAAGGGGGGAGAGCCCAGCCCATTGTGGGTGGTGCCATCCCTGGGTTCTATAAGAAAGCAAGCTGAGCAAGCCAGGGAGAAGCAAGCCAGTAAGCAGCCACTCCTCCATGGCCTCTGCATCAGCTCCTGCCTCCAAGTTCCTGCCCTGTGTGAGTGCCCATCCTGACTTCCTTTGGTGATGAACAGCAATGTGGAAGTGTAAGCTGAATAAACTCTTTCCTCCCCAACTTGCTTCTTGGTCATGATGTTTTGTGCAGGAATAGAAACTTTGACTAAGACAGATGGCTACCTAGAGCTGAGCAGGAATCTGACCCAAATGAGACAGATATAAAATGAAGGCAGAGACGCCATGTTTTCATTCTGTTTTCAGTTACACACTGGGCACTGCAGGTCCAATGAAGAGATAGCACTTTAGCAAGAGCAACCTCAGTCACTGTTAGAGGATCAAAACTTACAACTCTGTCATGCTTTAAGCCATTGGCTCTAATACTGCAGCCCTTTCATACAGTTCCTCATGTTGTGTTAACCCCAAGCCATAAAACTATTTTGTTGCTACTTTGTAACTGCAGTTTTGCTACTGTTATGAATTGTAACATAAACATCTGATATGCAGGCTATCTGATATGTGACCCTGGAAGGGGTTTTGACCCACTGGTTGAGAACTGCTGCTTTAATCATAGTAGCACTGTCAAAGTTGGAAGCTGTGTCTCTGAACACAGGTTACCCTCATAAAATAATGAAAACAAAATGTCTCTCAATTTCTTGAGTGCACCTCCAACAGACACATCTTGGATTCATGCAAGCCACTTGTCTTGGTGAGATGGAGAGATGATGATGGCCTCCACTCCCACGTTGATGCTAGGAAGGATGCTTTCCCCGTGGAAACTCCTAAGGGCACACATTCTTTCATGTTCCTCTGTCTTCAGATTCCTGACGTGGGGGACATTTCATTTTCTATGTGTTGGTCATCCAGGTGTTGGACATAGCTAAGTCATTTCTATGCTATCTAGTGCTCACATCACATCAGGGACTCCAGAGTTAGTGATGACAGGGAAATCACTTCCACATGGGCAGCCTCTGGTGCAGACTGTCCAGCTGTTGACTGACCTTCCAATATGGATTGGAAGGTCCCTATCTTTCTCACCCATCTCTTCAACCTATTTCTTCTCACTCTCCTCACCTCTCTAGCTCACAAGAAAACATCTCCACTGCTTTCTCTCTGCAGCTGCTTAAGCCTGGCCTCCTGCTGGGCCTGAATCACAGATCACCGGCTTCTTTCCATCTTCCAAAGAGGAAGACCATTTTCTCTCTAGGATGAACCTGGTGACAGCTGTTGGCAACAGATGTTTAAGTGTTTCATTATGATGCTTATGAGATACTAAACATACTCAAAGCATTTTAGAATCTGAGGATGCTCTCTAAGGGTCTGACCCAAACCCATAGGAATACAGGTTCCAAATGGCAAGGCGCTGAGAGTGAGAATTGGGGATGAGAAATAAAGATGACAGATAATCTGGGACCAGGAGGTCTTGCATAAGCTGATGTCTTATGCCAAGCAAGCTTATTAAGAAGTCCAACATCTCATATACTATTTGCAAGAGGAGAGTGGATCAAGGTTAGCAGAGAGCTAAATCAGACAACACGGGCAAAGAAAACACAGGATATTTCAGACATGATTACCTAGGATGGGTAACCACAGCCCTTCAGTTGGGAAAGCTGAAACCAAAATTCTAACTCCTTTGCGACTCCAAAGGACCTTGCTGAGTCTGCTCCTGGACAAGGACACAAAATCAATATCCCCCTTATCCTTTCACCAGGGCCTCTGAGAAAGCCTTGGATCAATCTGCCTCCCAAAAGGATCCTCCCCAAGACCTGGGCAATGCCTTTTAATACTTTTGGAAGGCAAAAGACCATTACTCTTCTATCAGAAGGGGGTGTATTGGTTACCACAATTGGCAACAAGGACATCTTTAAAGGGAGATAGTTGTGTCAGTTCATAGTTTTGGAATCTTGAAGCCCGCTATGGCAGAGAGTGCACCAAAGAGCAGCTCAGGCTGTGTCAATAGGTGGTGGTGGTCGAGCCAGGTGCTGGGTATAAGTTTCAAAGGTCTACCTCTAACTTCTGCCAGCTAGACCTCACTACCTAAAGGTTCCACAGACTACCCCACCAGCTGAAGAACAAGTGTTCAGTTGATAATCCAGGAATATCCATAAAATTTTGGAATTGACAAATATGTGAATGGATGGAGGTGGTTGTACTCCATTTATTTATTTAATATCATTTATAAAGTGCATGGTGTTTGTTATATCATCCATTCAACAAATATTTTCTGAGCACTGGGCCCGATTCCTTAATGCTTTGGGGAAGCAAGAGCACGCTAGAGAGGAGTTTCATGTCCTGAGAAAGCTACTCCAGGCAGCACCATGGAGAGCTCCCTGGGCCCATTCTGTGCAGCTCCTCCGACCAGGAGGAAGGAAGGCCTGTGTGGCTCCCACCAGGAAAAGGAAGAGAACACAAATGGTTGAAGACCAAACTGGGGAGCTGGACAGACAAAGACTCGGGGGTCACATTGACAGTGTTGACTCAAAGTCTCAGAGTCAGCTGGTCCTTGGAAGAGAAAGATGCTATCAGATTGCCCCCCCCCCCCTGATCTCACTCTGGTTGCAATATGGAGTGCAGAACTGCTGAGGAATTCTGTGGCATGGCTGTTTGGGAGTAAGGGCTCAGCTCGTGGGGATGGGACGAGGAGCAATGGAGGCATGGCACACAGGGACAGGAATGAGACGTCTAAGATTAGTGGAGGAAGAAGACAAATAACAAGGGCATGTGGGTAAGTAGGGAGGGTCATTTTAACGAGAGCAATGGTTTCCGCAGGGGAGGCACAGAAGGCTAAATCCTTGGCCTCCCCAGGGGTGATATTACTTGCTGGAGGAGGGAGAAATCTGTGTAGCAAGAAGGCAAGTTGTAGAGTCTAGTCCTGGCATCAGGCTGCAGAGGATGCTGCTTTCCAAAGGATGCACTGGACCGTGGATAGCATTTCCAGATGGATGGGCAGAAAATCAGTGAAACTTCTCTTGGGCCTCTTATCTCAAGGCAAAGACATAATAAGGATGTCAGAGCATTTGTTTGTTTGTTTGTTTGTTTTTGTTTTTTGGCAGTCTCATTATCTGGCCCTGGCTAACCTGGAACTTGCTATGATGACCAGGCTAGCCTAGATCTAACTCACAAAGATCTGTCTGCTTCTGCCACCTGAGGGCTGGGATTGAAGACATGGACCATCACACCCTGTTGAAATTGTTTTAAAGGATCTTTAATGGAAAGAAATAGGCAATGAACCCCACCTGTGGGAAGAGGCAATGGCCACTATGCTGCCTCTTAATTCCAAGTTTAGAGACACAGGAGCCTTCACAGGACTGGCCTGAGTGACTATGGATTTCCAGACTACTGGAACCCAATTCTTGCTTGGAACACCAACGTGACCCAGGTCACAGAGTTGGCCCGACTGATGGCGGGCCATGATTCTGAGGTTTGGTTTTAGGGTCATGAAGCACAAAGATCATGCAGGAGTCATCTGGGGTTTTTCTGAGGAGTAAACTGTCAGGACAAAGAAAGCCTGGGAATGGAGGTGTGCTGCAGGGGACAGGAGGACTAGAACCGTCTACCCCGAGGGGTGGCATGCCCATGTCTAGGGAGTCTGCTGGGAGGAAAGCCACAATGTCATTGGGAAGAGCCAACTTAAATCACCTGTGGGACACATGGCTAAGTCCTCCTGTGAAATGGCTCAGCTTTGCAGGATGGGACAAGCTAGTAATGTATGTCCAAACCCACAGCTCCCCAAAAGAGGGAGACCAGAGAAGTAGAGGGCTGTCACCTCTCCAACAACAAAGGAAGGTGAGTGTCTTAGTCAGGGTTTCTATTTCTGCACAAAACATCATGACCAGAAAGAAAGTTGGGGAGGAAGGGGTTTATTCAGCTTACACTTCCACAGTGCTGTTCATCACCAAAGGAAGTCAGGACTGGAACTCAAGCAGGACAGGAAGCAGGAGCTGGTGCAGAGGCCATGGAGGAGTGCTGCTTATTGGCTTGCTTCCCCTGGCTTGCTCTGCCTACTTTCTTATAGAACCCAGGACTACCAGCCTAGGGATTGCACCACTCACAATGGGCTGGGCCCTCCCCGCTTGATCACTGATTGAGAAAATGCCTTACAGCTGGATCTCATGGAGGCATTTCCTCAAGGGGAGGTCCTTTCTCTGGGATAACACAAGCTTGTGTCAAGTTTGCACCCCAAACCAGCCAGCACAATGAGCAAACAGGTGGAGTCTCCCAAGGAGTCTGTGTATTGTAGGTTCCTGTGCTGGAAACATTGTCATTTGTAGCATGTGCAGAACTTCAAAACTGACAGAGAGCTGCACAGTCTCAAATCTACCATGGACTTCAGCTACCACCAGGGGAAGGACTACCTACATCATTCCCACAGGTCCTGCTTGCTTGATTAGTAGGTCCAGAGTGGTTTCAGAGTAGTAAGCTGTGAGCAATCACAGTGGTACGAGTAAGCAAGAGGTTTCAGGGGAGAATTTCACAGGTGTAAATGATATTTTATCGGATCTGTCTGAGAAGGGCAGAGAGCACTGGCAGGAGTATGGGTTAGGGGGTTAAGAGTTCCTTGAGTGTCATCATGTAGGATGGGTGCATAGGATTGGGCAGTGCTTGAGTGGTAGACAGCACCAGGTTGTGGAGGCTGTAAACAGAGCCAGGGAACTGGTAATTTGCTCTCTAGGAAATGGAACAGGAAGAGAGTCCTTGCCAAATGTGATTCCGCCAGGAGTGTGAGGAGGTGGGTGACCACCAGGGGGTGCAGTCCCAGGGAGAGAAGAGTGAGGTTGGGACCAGAGCAGTTTGCCTTTGACAGTGTGGGCTTCCCCTCAGTATGGCGAGCCATTCAGAAAGAAGAGTAAAGTGTAAACGGAGCACGTGGGAGGCAGGGTGCTTGCAGGGCAGAGTGAGGAGAGGGCCTGCAGGCATCTGAAAGAAGTCCAGATTAAACTCTGAGGGCGTGAGGAATCATTGGAGTATGTAAGCTGAGGAGCGACTTGAGCAGACAGCTTTACTGACAGGAGGAATAGGAGTTTTGCTGTCCTGCTACCTCAGGCAGCTGGAGCCAGTGAGAGGTTTGCCCAAAGCAGGTGTGGGATCTCAGATTTCATGGGGGACAGTAAGACCACCACCACCACACAGCACTGGACTTAATACTTTTCCGCCAGGATAAGAAGGGGTGCACACTGAGCTATAAGGCCAGCTGGTAGCCTGAGGGAGAAATCAGGAGCACATGGCAAATCCGGGCTCACAGCTGGGAGACAGAACCGTGAGGCTTACGTTCTTCACGCTGACGCATGCTCACTGCTCCCATTTCAGGCTGTGGTCGGCTTATCCCCTTATCATTTCTTGAGAGATGCATTTTTTTTTTCTCCGCTAGTGCAGGAGATTAAGGAGCTGCAATGTTGGTGCTGGTGGAGCTGGGGCGGGGGAGGGGGATTAAGGGGCTCGTGAGAAACATAGCTAAGAGAGTACATTTGGTACTAAGGCCTCCTCACGCTTCCTCAAGTCTAGACCTTGGCTCTGCCTGAGATGAGAGGTGGGTCTGCAAAGCAAGCCCCAAATCCCCTCTCCTGCCAACTCCGTGCAGGGTCCTCACATTTAAGAGCCTTGGATGAGGATCCAGCCAAGGGCCAGGCCTGTATCAGCTTGAGTCAGGGCTTGAGCCAGCTAGACTGGCATGCGGACTGGAAAGGCAGACAAAACAGGACACATGAGAGAATGAGAGACACAAGTGGAATCTATGTCCTGTCTGTGAGGTCGTGCAGAGCCTCATCGGGCTTCCCGATGCTCCATCCCCAACCCTGCTTCATGCCTGCCTCTGGCCACTGCTGGCCTGTTTTCTGAACCTCCACTTTTATCTTTCTGACAGTGCAACCCTGCAGTGAGAACCTTCTCCTGGGCTTCTCTCTTAACACAACTCCTCTGATATTCATCTGTGTAGCACGCCCTTCCCCCCTTTTATTCTCTTTGGTAGGGATCAAAACCAGGTCTGCACAGGATTCTACCACAGACTCGCAGCCTTAGTCCAGTCCACTTCCCTGCCATTCCCAAGTCTTGCTCAACCCCCTTCCAGTTCTGAGCACTCCTCTTTTGTATGAATTTATCTGTTTGCTTGCCCATTGGCCAATGGATGGTCACTGAGATGTTCCCAGTGCTATTACGAATGGAGCTTCTCTGAACACACATGTATAGATCTTGAGTAGATACTTTTTTTTTTTTAAATTTAAAGGTGTATTATTTTGAGATTTTTCAGAATTTCATCCATGCATAAATGTACTTTGATCATATTCACCCCACACACACTCTTCCGACTCCCAGCTTCCTCCCCACTTCTCTCTATAACTCACCGTGTCTCATCCAGTTTGTGCTGGGTGTGGAATCGTCTATATCCAGCTGTGTGGGATTTGGGCCTGGAGAGCTGAAAGTGGTCAACTTACCAGGGGCTCCACCCTAAGGAAAACCAGCTCTCCTTCCTCTGGAAGCCATCAACTTCCAGAGGAAGGCATCATCACAACTGGGGCTGGGGAGCCGTGAGCCCCGCCTGCCTGCATGCTAGAGTGCTGACTAACTTGGCTGTGTGCAGCCAGCCACAGTCGCTGCGAGTTCATGAGTGCAGGATCCCTGTCGGCTCCAGAAAATGGAAATACAGCTTTGTCTTCAGGTAGATGTCCAGGAGTGGAGTTTCTGGGTTGTGTAGAATGTGTTTGCTGAGCCACCATAGAAGAGGGCCCTGCTCCTTTGCCAAGGGTCAGGAACATTTTGCATTCCCTTGCCCCATTATGACAGATTATGCTTTACATCAAGGCCAGTGTTTGGTTTTGATTCAAACCATGATTTTTTTAATTGACATGTTCTAATGCTGTGGAATTCTCTAGAAATATTTTTACTTTCAAAGTCGTATACAAAAAATTCCAGTAAGCATTTCATCTAAGGGGTATCTCACTAAAACCAAGTTTTGTTATTGTCTTTGAATAGATTCTCAAGCAAAATGAATTATATGCGCGTGTGCACACGAGTATGCACGTGTATGCGTGTGTGTGTGTGTGTGTGTGTGTGTGTGTGTCTCCTCTCCTGGTCCCTACGAAATTCTTTTTCTTGATTATTTCTAATCTTCAAGGTTCCAGAGGTCAAACCACAAGCCACCAGCAGGGGGCGTATGTCACCTACAGTTAAACCACTCTTAGGCTTCCAGCCTTTCCACTGGTTCAGACTAAGGGAAGAGATAGATAGGGTTGATGTCTCCCTGGTGTTTGGGGTCAGAGATGCCCTTCCCTTGCTAGGGATCTGGATACCTCAAAAGGGACAAAGTGGGAAAGAGGCTTCTCGGAGCGAACTTGGGGGAGGGTTTCAGCGCTGGTTGCCGCTCAGATGTCCCTTCCATCTATAAGTGGCCCTCCTCTTCCTTTCCCTCTCGAATGTGCTAAGAGTGGATCCATTCTGCCTGACAGCGAGTTGGGTCCAGCGCCTACTGCTTTCCTCCTGGGCGCCGCACCTTGAACCTGGTTGTTTCATGGGACTTTGTTGCCGTCTTCGTTGTCATGCTTGCATTCATCCGTTTTCTGAGCCCCGTGTGTTCCAGGCACCGCAGAGGTCCTGAGCAGGCTTCAGTGGACACCAGAGAGGCGCTTCCACTCTCAAAGAGCTCACAGCTGGGGGTGTGTACAGGGAGATGCCCATAAGTAATGGGCCCCTCCACAGGCCAGAAACTTGGAAGAAACAGAAGAACTTGGAAGAGACCATGAACTCGTAGCTTCTGCTGGCTTCTGGGAGCATGGAGAGCTGACAGTACTGAGACAGGGAAAGTCCCTTCAGGGATGCAGGCTGTTAGAAGCCATGCACGCACCATTCGATGGTCCCACAACCACACACATAAAGAAAATACTAAATAGACCCAGCAGACATTCAATCTTCGAAAAATATCCATCTTTTTTGTTGTTGTTGCTGTTTTTTTTGTTGTTGGTTTTTTTTTTTTTTTTTCCAAGACACAGTTTCTCTGTGGAACAGCCCTGGCTGCCTTAGAAGTCCCTCTGTAGACCAGGCTAGCCTCGAACTCATAGAGATACACCTGCCTCTGCCTTCCTTATGCTAGGATTAAAGGCGTGTGCCACTGCAGCCCAGCCACATGTTACTTTTTAAAAGAGGCTGCCACTGAACTTTCAGCTCACTGGTTTGACCAGACTGGATAGCCAGCAAAGCCCAGGGACCCTGCTGCCTCTACCTTCCCTGCACTGGGATTGCCTGTGCGCGTCTCCACGCCTGGTTTTTTGTAGAAATGGAACTTGAGCCCTCATGTTTGCACTGACATTCACATCTTCCTAGCTCCTGGCATCTCTTTTCTAAGACTCTGATCACATTCCCGAGGGCTCCGTGGCCTAACCTCCCTGCCTGGCCACCTCCGAGCACCTCCCTGACGTGGGACTGTCTGACATGGCAATATGCAACATACAGATATGGGAGGGACAGACATCTAGTTGGTGCTGGAGTGACAGACATTCATTAACCTCTAATAGTCTCTAGAAACTTCTGACTAATGAGGAAGAGTTGTCTCCAACTGCTGAATGCGCAATACTGGGTCATTATCCCCCCTTTATGGATGGGAAATTGGGCTGTGCTCCAGGCCACACAGCCGGGAGGTAGCACAGATGGGCTTAGTCCTGTCCTCTCGTTCACCTGCCAGGCAAGAGAAGCAAGAGTTTCAAGTAAATTGAAATTTTTCTAGCATTAAAAAACATCTATATAGAAATCTCACAAACCAGGTAATAAGGAATCTTTGTTTAAAATCCTAATTAAATGAGCCAGAAGGGGACTTTAACTGCCACAGGAAGTTCTCCCTGCTGAGTACAGGTTGGAAATGACATCTGACCCCTGTTCTGTGCAGCAGTAACAAGCTCGACTTAGGCCCTTCTGGGGCCACATGAGGATAAGCGGACCTCTTCAAGGTCCTAGGATCCAGACCAACAGTGGCCATAACTGCTTAGTGGGTCAACCACATGCTTTGAGGGACAGCAGGACTTCCCTGGTCACTTCCATAAGAGAGTATTCTTCTGGGAAATGGAAACGGAGACCAATCTAGTAATAACCTGCCTCCTGGGTAAGATAAGGAGCCCTCATGTATAATAGAGAGGAACTGATCCATGCCGGGAGCCTGGTAGATTCCTCAGCTCCGCCCTCCTCAGGACCAACCCTGCTCTGGACACTGTGCCGTGCTCTCATGGGCTGTGAAGCTCATGTATCTCCTTGATGCTGACCCCTACATGCCCCTGGAGTGACCTGGAGGAGTCCTGAGTGCCACCCTCTCTGTTGTGAGGCCAGGTGGGAGGTGGACGCCAGGACATAATGTCACTTGAGTCTCTGCAAAGGGGTGTGACGAGGAGGAAAGAGGACAACCTTCTCATTTTCATGAATAAGTGATAGGGCTCAAGGAGAAGCCCCAGGGCAGGTGCGGAGTGAGAGAGGGTGGCAGAGAACAGCTGGGGACAGGAAGGGGAAAAAGAAAAGAACACAAAGAAAAGCGCTGCGTTGGGCTGAGGCACCAAAGAGGAAAGCGGGGCAGAACTTTGGGATTGGGGACCCAGGAGACCCAGGGAGAGCCAGACCTGAAACCAGAGGAGGGTCTGAGGGCTCTGCAGCTTGCTGAGTGAGAGGCACAGTTCTAAGGAAGCCAGGAAGGTGGACCAGTGAGCCGCTACAGTCCCAGGAGAGGCAGGCAGCAAGATGATGCCCCAGAAGAAGAAGCGGAGGAAGAAAGACATCGACTTCCTGGGCTTGTATGAAGAGGAGCTGCTGAATTACAACTCAGAGGATGACGAGGATGAGCTGGAGCATGAGTACTACAAAGCCAAGGGTGAGGGCTGCATGGGGCCTCGGGCTGGCAGTGGGGCCTCGGGCTGGCAGTGGGGCCATGGGATCCGTCCTTCCCTCTGCAGAGAGCTTTGCAGTTCTGGACCGTTGCTTGCCAGTTATCTCGCATGCCCTGTGTGTCTGGGGGTCAGAGAGCACAGGGCCCCACGGAGCTGGAGATTAGGCAACTTTTTGGTTGGCAGAGCTTTCTGGCTGGCAACTTTCTGGCTGGCAGAATACACTATTGTAGTGCGGGGAACTACCTCATATTCTCAGATAGCTGCACTGATCTATTTGAGTTCATAAGTAACACATTAGACTGAGGACCCATTATGTGCAGAGCACAGACAGGGCTCAGAAGTACCGAGGGAACCAACTTACCCAGGCGCGTGTGTGTGTGTGGCACCACGAATTCAGACCAGGATGGGAGCATTTCCACCCCCACAGAGCAACTTAGGATCCCTGCCCGACCCTACAAGTCTCCTTACTCCATCTCCACAGACAGCTTTTCACCGCTCTTTAGCTTCATATACACGGAGTCACTCGATGTGTGTGCTCTCACTCTGTGGTTCGGGTTCGGGTTACTATATACTTATACTATATACTATATACTTACCGTGTAGCCTAGGTTAGTCTTGGATGTGTTGCCGTCCTCATGTCCCTGTTGCCTGGTGCTGGCATTCCATGGGTGAGCTATGAGCTTTGTGGTGTGTGCATTTTTGTGTATATCTTCTTTCTTATCACCCCACCTGAGAGGTGTTTGCTCTTTTTACTCACGGATACAATTGCCTTTTATGAACACATCACTGGTGATTCAACCCCTCTCTGGATGAACATTTATATTGCCTGCACCTTTATTTTTGTCCTATTGCGAACAAAGCTGCTACAGGTCTTAGGCACGCACACTCCTTTTTCCGGGATTTATAATTGGAAGTTGAAGTGCTGGGTTACAGTGTGAGCATCTGCTCACTTTTCGGTGCTGA
The DNA here is from genome assembly GCA_019843815.1 of Montemys delectorum. NCBI lineage: Eukaryota > Metazoa > Chordata > Mammalia > Rodentia > Muridae > Montemys > Montemys delectorum. The sequence continues at coordinate 59,714 of JADRCD010222941.1, forward strand.
CAGTCATTCATGCATCCCCACCCTACGGGAGGGGACAGTGACTTCACATTCTGCCATTGCTTGGTATGGTCAATTCTTTACTTCAGCCGTTCTGGTGGGCACATGTGGCACCTTCCTAGGAGTTTAATTTTCATGTCCTTGATGAGTAACGATGAGTAATGGTCCTGAGTGTGTTCATTTGCGCATCTCTTGTATTTGGCGGTCATTTGAGGATCTTTGGTGACATATTAAGTTATTTTTGCATTTTTCAGTGTTACTGAAGTATATAGTTTATTATAATAAAGTACATATATTTTAAATGTCCTTTTTATGTGACAAGGGCAACATAGAAAATGTTTACATTAGGGAGACCAAGGGCTCCTTGTGTTATTCCCAGCCAGCTTCCTGTTCTCAATTCCAGGCAGCCATTCCTTTGCCTCCTGTTACAGCTGGTCGCATTTGCTATTAGTGGCATCACATAAATAGCACTGTAAGGAATAAGTGTTTTGTGTCTGTATGTGCTGCACAGTGTGTGTCTGTAGCTCACTACTTCTCATTGCTGAGTGAGTGGTTCGTTTGCCCACTCACCTGTCAATGGACACTTAAAGTTTCTCATTTGGGTCTACTAAGACTAAGTTACTATGAACATTGAGTTCTTGGGACTTTGTGTGCATCTGTTTTTGTCTCTCTTGGGTCAAAACTAAAAACTGGATGTTTCTGATCTTATGATAAATGAATGTCTATTGGTATTTAAAGGAATGTGATGTCTGTTTCATCTTCATCAGTATGAATTATTCATAGTTTCTAGGTATGAGTCCTTTGCTAGAGGTATTCCAAATGCCATATCTTCATCTGTGAATCACTATGCCATTTTCTTGATGGTCTTAACTGTCATTAAGTTCAGATGAGCAACTTCTATAAGTAAGAGTCTGGCTTAGGGAGTAGCTGTGAACCTCTGAGTGGGCTGGTGAATCAGCTTTCCCATTCCTGCCTGAACACCAGACCCACCTCTTCTCTAAATTAACTATCTCTGGGCCTCTTTCTACAATTTTTGAGTGATGTGGTCCTGGCATTTCTACCAGGCTGGCCATTCTCCTGGGGCTACTTGACTTAGAGATGCCTGTGTGCAGGTAGGTGATGTGAGAGATGCCTGTGTGCA
>JADRCD010222941.1:60861-73097 GCA_019843815.1 Montemys delectorum
TAGGTGATGTGAGAGATGCCTGTGTGCAGGTAGGTGATGTGAGAGATACCCGTGTGCAGACAGTACTCGGGCTCCCCTGGGGTTCAGGCTGCAATTGCTCAACCTCAAACCATGGCATGAGTATCTTGAGAGACAGAGTCCATTGCTTTCCCCACTCATGGCTTCTCTGATGAGCTTTGTCAGACTCAGGCATATCCAGTGTTCTTCTCATCCCCAGACAAGGCAGATCCCAGTCTTCACAGACGAGGAAGGACCATGTGAGAATCTGCAGTGCTCTTGAAGAGCTTCAGAGTTATCTGCACACCATGTTCACGGTGCTTGAGCTAATACACTGTCTGCCAAAGGAACAGGTGTTAGCTCTTGGATGAAATTGGCTTTTTCTGCATAAGTAATAGCTTTAAAAGAAAAAGGCTATCTATTATCTTCTGTGTGTCAGGCCCTCTACATTTTCAATTCCAAGAACAGTTCTGCAAAGCAGATATTACTGTTATAGGCAGCTAGGTACTTGTAAAAAAAACATCCTGTTCCTGAGTGGAGAGTCAGTGGCTACCCCTAGACCTCTGTGGCACTGACCCCAACACTCTGTCCCAGCATCTAGAGGCTCACAGGCTTTCAGTAGGAAGGCTAATACTCAGAAAACACCTGGAACATACCTTCCATAGGTCCAGACGCTACGAGTGCTCAGAGGTATTCACACACTCCTCCCTCCTCTTGGCAACTTTGTTACTTTGTACATTGGACAAACCCCTCTGGCGGAATGGACTGCCAATTGATAGTTTTGAGTAATGAATATTTAACCCCCAAATAGCAACCTAGTCCACAAGACCTCCTCAACAGAGTTCAAACATTTTCTGCTCCTGAAGATCTGGCCTGAAAAGACCAGAAGTAGGAATGAGAAATAGGTTTGCAGCAGGAATCAAGTGTGATAATATACAGGAAGCCCATGACTCGGGCTGGACATGCAGTAAGTCATCCACCATTGGGATTATGACACAGTTACCAAGCACTGGTATTTGTACATTTCCACGATGCAGTGAACAGCTGATGCACACCCTGAGGATTTCACATACCCTTCCCACATCTGACCAGCTCTCCACAGTGCAAATTCTTCCTTCTCTATGATGTCATTTCCTCTTGGGCAGCCTCCCTCACTGCACACATGTGTGGTCGCTTCCCTGAGTCGGCGTTTCCAGCCCACGAATGACTCAGAAGCAAGTCTCCTCATAAAGCAGAATGGGGACGCGCACACTTCATTTGGAGATGGGAATAGCCGCTGGATAGGTTGGTGTGGGCTGTTCCTGCTTCTTAGCAGAGGTGACGTGGCTCTGGGGGGGCGGGGGAGAGGGAGGCTGGCTGCAGCGGCCCTGCCCAGGCCAGGTGTGTGTTGGGCTTCTGGGAGTTGATTCCAAAAATAGATCCAAGATGCATTCCTACAATTTTACTAACACTCTACCTGGCCACAGAATGCCCCTGTTCATCCTGCTCAGTCCACAGGGTTGTAACAGATCCTGCCTGTTTTAGTCAAGGTTTCTATTGCAGTAAAGAGACACCATGACCACAGTAATTCTTATAAAGGCAAACATTTATTTTATTTTTATTTTTTCTCCTCCCCTTTCTCCCTCTTGCTCCAACCCCTGCTTGCTCTGGCCCGCTCCAGCCCACAAGTTTTTATTTTATTTTTATTTTTATTTTTATTTCTTACTATAGACGGTTGTGAGCCACCATGTGGTTGCTGGGATTTGAACTCATGACCTCTGGAAGAGCAGTCAGTGCTCTTAATCACTGAGCCATCTCACCAGCCCAAAGGCAAACTTTAATTGGAGCTGGTTTTATAGTTCAGAGGTTTAGTCCATTATCATCATGGTGGGAAGCATGGCGGCACACAGCAGGCATGGTGCCAGGGAGGAAGCTGGGAGTTCTACATGGTGGTCAGGCAACAAATAGAGAGATGTGGACCTGGCTTGAGCTTCGTAAACCTCAAAGCCCACCCCCAGAGACATACTTCTTCCAACAAGGACACATGTCCTAATCCTTTCCAAAGTGCCACTCCCTGTGAGCCTGTGGGGAGCATTTTCATTCAAAGTACTGCATGACCTCTTCTAAGAATCTTGATAGATTCTTCAGTTAGCAAGTATATAGGTACTGGCATCCTGACCAGGAATGGTGTTGACTACAAGCCATGCAAGCTTCAAGATGACCATGAGCGGGAACTCAGTGACCCAGCCAAAGACACATCCCTTGTTGGAAAACTCCCTATTCTGCCCTTAGGTGGCTTAGCCATGCAGAGTAAAGCTGGCCTTGTATGCAAGCATTCAGAGTCCTCTGGCAAAGCAGTGCCTGGTATTGATAGTGAGTTTTCAGTCAGTAGGAATTAGTGTGGATTTGACCTTGGTTCAGGATTGTGAGCATGGGATTCTGGGATCCCTCCTGAGCCTACAGTCTGTCATTTTCCTCCCTTTTCCAGTGTATGAGGTGGTCACAGCCACAGGGGACGTTCGTGGTGCGGGGACAGATGCCAATGTGTTCATCACGCTCTTTGGAGAGAACGGGCTCTCTCCCAAGCTCCATCTCACCAGCAAGTGAGTATCATTCTGGGTTGGTGGGATTCCAGGACGTTAGTTTCGCTAACCAAGTTCTAGAACCCAGTGGTGGCCTTCTACTCTGTAGAGATGGGCAGATGGACCACAGGCATGTTAAAAGACAAGAATTCTCTGTCAACAATCCAAGTATTATCCTGGGATTGCTCAACGCTTTCCTGACAATCCTCCTTTGTTCTAGTCTAGATTTTATAAACAGTAATATCTAGTTTGGACCTTCCAAGAACTCATGTGTATCCTTTGATGATGGAGAATGAACAAGTAGGGACCAAGAACCCAGGTCTCGGGCCAGCTTTTACTATCCCAATCCATGTAACTTTGCCAAAATCTCATGGTCTCCAAGGTCTTGATTTCCTTACCTACCATTCTAGGGCAGTTGAGATCATGAATGTCACAAAGAACACATGTGAGGGAGCCATGATTTTGAGATGCCATATACTGAGAGGTCTCATGATGGCCAGCATTAAACTTAACATATCTGGGAGCCATGTATACTTGGTCACATGACATGTGTATGTGTGTGTGCATCTGTGTGTGCTCTGCTTTCTGTGAGTCCTTTGCTTTCTATAACCCCTGAAGGCAGAGACTGCTGTTGTCTTTTTGGTTTGCTCCGTCACTATGCACATGCACATACAGGCAAACACAGCACACCTAAGAACGTCCCTCAGAATAACAGGATTTCAAAGTTGGCTAGTGGTCTTAGAAGTGCTCTTGCTCACTGCCTTTCACTCAGCCTGCACTGTCTCGGCAGATTTGACTAGCTGTCTCTGCCCACAATCCCCTTAATCTTTCAGAGTATCCCCACTTCTGGTTATCTAACCAACTGGGGTTCTGGGCAGGATTCTGGTTGAGGAAAAGTTGCACAACCACTTAAATCTACTGATGTGCTCTACCCCATTCATAGGAAAGCTGAGGCCCAGGGAGAAGGATTGAATGGCTCACAGTCTTGAAGTTTTTCTGTGGGAAAACTGGTACTTCATTTACATTTGTGCCGTAGACACTTTAATAGACAACATGACTCCGTGGCCCTGGAGCATGAAGAGTTTCTCTTCTAAATCCACTGGCACTATAGGTGGTGGTCTCTAAAGTTTATGGCTTGATAACTCCTGGGGGCAAGAAGGGAAGGTACAGAGGGGTGGGGTGGCCATGCTAGAAGACTTGGGACTCTGGGCTTTAGGGTGGCCAGTCTTGTTAGGTGTGACAACTAACTTCGAGCCATGGCCTCCAATGTAGTAATGTTCAGATGGGCATAACACCCTATTTTGTCCATTTCTGCAGAACAGGGTACCTGCCTCCTTGTCTGCTCGTACTGCACGTGACTCTCGTGGAAGTCTTTCCCCCCGTGATGTGGGCACGGTAAAGGGAATACATGAAATATCCATCCCTTTTGCCATGCACCCCCTCAGAGGAAGGAGATACCACTAGCCCTGGCAAGGTGGCCGTCTGGTTTCTGCAGTCTCTAGCCACCTCTTAAAGCAAAATCACCCTTTGATCTTTTTGTAGTGAACTCTCATGGTCCTTCCTCCTTTTATGTACCTATAATCCTCAGATTCTTCCCCCTCTGCTTGTCCATTTGCCAAACTTTCTCTGAAGGGGGCCCGGGTCACTGATGTAAAACACTGAGAAGGATTGTCACTGCGCCCCCATAGCCTGGGAGCCTGGCTTTTAGCCTTTCCTCTCCCCAGGAAAGGAAAGGCTACCTGATGGTACAGGGGGAGCTATAGATGGATTGCCAGGGTCAGGAACTAATGGGAGCCAGCTTCTCCAGACCCACTCAGGGTCTCCAGCCCAGTCCACGGGTAGGAGTTTGCAATCTCTGAGACCACAGAGGTCTGCAAGGGAGGCTCCTAGAGAGGATCTGTGTCATGTTTGAAGTTGGGAGCCAGAGTGTGAGGATGGGCATAGAAGGGGATATCCGCTGGGTGCTGCCGAGGCTAGAGAGGGCTGGGCAGGGAGATGACGGGCCTGCAGCTGAGGTTAGAGATGAGCTTCCTGTATTTGTCTTGACTCATGATGAGTAGAAGCTCAGTAGACCCCTGAGGTATCATGTGGCCACAGTGACACTTCTCAGCGAAGGACATAACTGAGGGCTTCCATGCTGAATGGACTCAGATACTAAACAGTGTGAGAGTGTGGAGAGTAGAGGTCCTGCTGGGGAACCAGGCGGAGCCATGGTCCTGTGCTGAGGCACACGGGATCAGCTGGAGGCCAGACTGGGAAGTCAAATGGTGAATACTGAGTTGACACTGGCCGCCGATGTCATCTCACTAGTGAGCATGGCGGAGGGGACACCAGAGGCCAGAATCTGGCCAGGTCGAGAAAGCAAGAGAAAAGAATACAAGGAAAATGGTGTATAATTCTGCCCATGACATCCCTGCAGGTCAAGCTGGGAACTGAGTCTAGGAGGGAAATGTGGCTTTCTGAGGGGTTGGGACGCATCACACATGGGTGGCAGCTGAGGTCACCTCGGAGTCCCATGTGGTTAACACAGGATGTGCTGCCTCTCTCTCCTTATGCTCTCTGATTCTTCTCCACACCCAACCAGCTCCAAGACACAACTATTGAGTTACCTGGAACAGGGACCCTTGCACACACATGCATACACACACACATACACACACACACACACACACACATACACACACACATACACACACACACACATACACATACACACATACACACATGCACACACAGGCACACATACACACATACACACACATACACACCTATGCACGCATACACACACACATGTTCACACACACTCATACATACACATGCACACACACACGCACACACAGGCACACATACACACACGCACATACACAGGCACACATATGCACGCATACACACACGTGTTCACACACACACTCAGACATACACATGCACATACACACGCATACACAGGCACACATACACACACACATGCACACACAGGCATACACATATGCACACATATACGCACACACACATACACACACTTGCACACGCATGCACACACTTGTACATACAATCTTGCATGCACACATACACAAGCACACACTTGCATACACACTTGCACATGCACACACAGCTTGTACACACAATCCTGCACACATACTCACACAAGCACACTTACACGCATGCTTACTTTTGTGGGTAACAGACCTCTCTGATAGCTCTGGCCCTAGAAAGGGTTTACACTGCCCAGTGCAAACATGTCAGTGCTTGTTCCCTCAGCATTAAAATTCAACCTTGATCTTTTCTGACACTTCTCCCGATCCCTTTCCACAGCCTTTCCTAGCATCTTTCGTCTTCTGTCTCCTGGTCCTCACCTTTTCTGCCTCACCCTGATTTGAGCACATTCCTGTCCCTTTTCCTGTGTCCTGGAACACGGACTCTCACTCCTTACTCAATATAACTTAATTGCCATTTCAAGAAGATCTTTGCTGTCTGACTTCTGGGCAGCAAAAAAATGCAACATGTCCACTCAGTTTCCCACATGTGACCCTTCACCCAGTCTCCACCCCAGTGAGGTCCTTACAAAATATTTCCAAAGGAAGTGCCATCTTCTGGGCGTCCTGTTCCTCCTGCTGCCCAGGAGGCCACGTTTTAAGACATGGTAAAAGGATGGGATTTCATGTATTTTATGGTTTGTTTTCCCACTGAGCATTCACACCCCAGCGTGTTGGAGAATGCCTGGCATTTTAGGTTGGAGGGTCTGTCTTGTTAGTGGGTAAAATGCCTGATGCAGCCTTCTGAGGCTCTCTCTGAGGGAAGTCCCTCTTGAATGGTGGCACGAGCAGTGCCCTGAGCTACACTTTATTTGAAGATGGTGCAGGAACCAACGGTGGGTCCCTCCTCCCCCGGGAAGTGTGAGGAGGCCTGCGTTTCTGATTCCTTTGGGATTTCTAAGCCAGGCTTGGTCAGTTTTCTAATAGAAATGGACTTTTCAGATCTGATCCTAGAGTGAGTGGGGCTGGGGCCTTGTCTGGGATAGTCCCAGCCTCTTTCTGATAACGACCAGTCAATGGAGTTTGTCTCTGGAGACGGGGCTTTCCTGTAGGCCAAAAACAGATTGGTCTCCATGGGATAGACACTAATGAAGTTCATATCACATCTGCCCAGGAACCATTCCAGCACCAGCAATGTGGCCTTGAGCTGGCCTAACTTGCCCCTGCTCCTGCTGGTCATGAAGATCTTTCTCCCCATTTCTGCGTTCCTCACTGCAGGTTGCAGAGTAGCAAGGGTTAGCTATTCAACTAGCACCTATGCTTAGGGCTCCCCTCTGCTGAAGGCCGCTTTCAGAGCTTTCCTGCCAGAACCCACATCAGAGGTTCCACAGAAACCCAGCTCCCCCCCTCCACAAGCACCATTGGCTGAAATGATCTGGGAACGCCTCCCTCCTTGACCCCTGTTCCCTGTAGTCTATTTTCTAGGCTCCGTGCACCCTCAGAAGATGGCACTTACCATCCTAGGAGCTTCAGCAGCCGTGGGCTGAGTTGGGGTTGGGGCTAGGGGTGGGGTAAAGGGATCTGAAGTATAGGGAACCACAAAAGCAGTATGTGTTTCTTTGACAAAAAAATGTAAAAACTCATATAGACAAGAACAAATAAGACTTGTTCTCTGGGTGTGGCATGGTACATTTGTGTAAATTCTCCCACTCGTTGTTTTCAAGGGAAGGCAGTGTCATCCTGCCTGTATTGATTGTTTGTCCACAGAGTCCATCTCAACGTGGTGTTTAAAGCTTTGTATCATAATCGTCTCCGAGCGTTCTTTTATAATAGGATTCTTAGTGGCTACAAAGCATCCAATCATATAACTTCACAGGGCATCTCTGAGGGGCTTTACTTAATGCAGGGACTCCTGTTGATTTATTCTAAAAGCCTGCTGCTTTGTGAAAATACCACTTACTTTCTTTGGTTTCTCATTCACAAAATCCTAACGTGCAGAATCGATGTCCCTGTGTTTTACTTCCAAGTTACATCACAGCTGATGGGACGGAACCAGGAGCTGGGGCACCCTGTTCTTCTTCTCCCTCAGATGCAAACCCCACAGCACAAACATACCTCCAGGGGTACTGGTTTGGTTTGGTTCCATTTTCAATGCTGGATCCAAAAGCTTTATCTTCCCAGGATGGAGAACAAGTCATTCTTTGGAGGAAACATATTGTCTGCACACTTGAGGCGACATTGCTTGGCCCCTCCTCCCCTCCCTGGACAAACCCCCACCTGAGCTCAGATTCGAGTCAGCAGCCTTGGAGTCTCCATTTCCTACAGCAAACCTAGAAGCTTCTCCGCCTCTCCTCCTCCTTTCTCTGTCCCCAGGCTTCTCCACGGGTCCCCCTTTCCCTGACAAGCCTGCCTTAGTACAGCTTCATGGGCTCTGTTCTTTTGTAGGAGGCGTGGACCCCACCCCATTGTGCCCCGCCTCTTAAGGAAACTTCTCTCCAAGTTAGATCGCTCTCCAAAGTGGGTCCAACTTGCAGAATCCCAGATTCTGGGCCCTGAAGAACCTGGAAGGCCCCCTGTGCCTGACTTTCAGCCTGTGGCCTGGGAGAAGGCCCTTCACTCCCTTTCTTTTGAAGAACACAGTCAGCCAGTAAACGTTAATAACCAAAAGCTTGGTTATTTAACATTCCACGGCTGTGACAGATACCTAAATCAAACCAGGTCCGTTGGCAGCATGGCTTTTTGGAGACGTGACAAGTCAGACGTGACCAATTGTGAAGGAAGCTGTTCAAACTACAGCAACCAGGAAGTGAAGAGAGAAAGAGGAGTCACCACAGGGTCCCAATATCTCCTTCAAGGGCAGAGCCTCCATGATCTGACTTCCCCCACACTGGGCTCTGCTCTCTTTATTGTGCAGTCCTGGGAATCGAACCATGCCAGGAAAATGCTTTATCTTATCACTGGGCTATACTCCTAGGTCCAGCCTCTTAAAGGCTCCCAAACAGCGATTGGGTAGGTGTGGGGTGTGAGCTTTACAAGGGCTTTGAGAATACATTTAAGGCACAGGCAAATGTCTTCTGTGCTTTTCTTCTCTTCTCCTGGCTATGTGCTGGGCCTTGAGCTCTGGCTGAAGAGCATAGACTCTCAAACCAGGGGACTCAGCTCTAAGGCAGAAAGAACTGTTGGCAGATCTGGGCTGTCACAGCTGGATTCTGGCCCACACAGAGGGTGAAGTAGATCCGACGTGGGACTCAGGTGTCCAGCCCAGAAGATGCTGGGGCAAGGCCTCCAACCTCCTGTGTTAAGTACTTGGATGTAGGATGTGCAGAAGCTGGGACTGGCCTAGGATCTACACTCCTCACACCTCAGGTGTATTTCCTCTGACTGCACCATTTGCCAGGTGCCAGTCATGATTCCCTGTGAGGGTAATGGCAGGATGACAGGCCATCCAAGGTCTGCATCTACTTGGGGCTGTGTTCTTCTCACAGAATAGGGCAGGTGATGGTAAGCAGCAAGGGGACCTTCAGATAAGAGGCTCCAGGGATCCATCATCACTCTCTCCTCTTCCCTGAGCTGACCCCAGTTCTTCTATTAGATAGCAGTTTGCTTGGCCACACAATGGTGCTGGTATCAGCCACTGTGTTTGCAATGCTTAATTGAACTCCTGGATGTGAACCTCGGCATGATCCCGCCTGTCCTTCCTCTCCTTGTCTCTGACCAGGTCAGGGAGAAAACTCAAAATGGTAGCTAGTTGCATGCAGCTCTCCCAGTGAGTGGGATGTGGAGCAAGAAGAGGATGCTCTGTTCCTGGGCCCATGAGACATATTATTCAGACTAACTGTACGTGTTCACTGCAGGAGCGAATCTGCTTTCGAGAAAGCCAACGTTGACGTATTCCGGGTGCGAACCAATAACGTGGGCCTCATCTATAAAATCAGGTGAGAATTTGCCGCCAACTATAGTGGTGGTCAAGGTTGACATTTTCTTGATGTTCAATATTACTGGCTGCCCAAATCCCATCCCCACCCCTTGAATCACAGAGCTCATAGCTCCAAGCTGTCCCATTAGAGACCTGCTTTCATGGGCTAGGACAATTTGATACAATTTTCTGCTAGCTCTTAGAGACACTAAAGCAAGATTATTGGGAGCAAATCTCTGGGTCCAAGTCTAAGGTCTGCTCTGCCTGTTAGTTTTTAGCTGTAAGGTTTTAGACAGTTTATCTTCCCATATCTCCACTTCCAGTCTATGCTGGGATTCACTGAGTCGGTGCATAGCACAGTCACCGGTAAGCACTAAGCACTTGTGTTGCAAGAAGCCTTGGGATGGAGACTCCCCCAGTGTTCTCCCTGGAGGAGCTTCTGTGAACTGTATGAAAGGGGGCAACTATCCTGTCTTTGTTTGCTTGTCTCTGCTAACCACCGCTATTCAGGATATGCTTGCTCTAGGGTCATCTGTGGTCTGATTGCCTCTAACTGCAGTCTGGACAGGGCTCAGATGCAGCCTCAACTCAGTCCTAGCTTTCCTCCCGTCCCATTAGAAAATCTGGGGCCATGGATTCCCTTTGCTGGGGAAGTAAGAGGGCATAAGGACCCCAGGCACGGGTTATGTGCAGGAGGGGAATATATACAGAGAAAGGCTCTTACAAGGAGGCGGGGAAAGGAGGTTGGTGTATCGGAAGCAGTCTTTAGCCAAAGTCTTGCTGGGGCCCAACTCTGTGCCAGGCAGAGGCATGTGACCCTGTAGAGGACAGGCCCAGTATAGCAGGCTGGTCATCTGTTGGTTGGGTTGTGGCTTTTACTGCACTGTGAGCTTCTGGGATAGAGCCTCACGTGTGATGGGCCAGGATGAGATGTCCCATGCCCCATGGGGTCATTCTGGGGAAGAAGTTAGACAGAGGTGGGAGCTGTAGGAAGTGGGAGGAGATTTGGAACACAGACTCAGAAGAGCCTGTATCTGTACTCCCCAGAAGAGAAGATGTGGCTACTGTGCACTTAAAAATACAGCTGACTCACACCAAGTGTGTTGTGTGGATAAAACAAGACACTGGGGTTTTAAAAGACTTAACACAAGAAAAAAAAATGTACAACATGTTGTTAGTTTTTTACATGGTTATGTGGGAGATACAATATATTATTAAAATCCATTCTACCAGCTTCTATATATCTTCAAAATCAAGGCTACTAGAAAAATTTAAAGTTGTACGTGTGGTTCTTGTGTCATGTCCATGGGACAGTGTTGGTCAGGATGGGGGTCCTTGGATGGTGAGACTAAGGGTGGTACCTGAGATGAGAGTGACTAAGAGGGGCACTTTAATCGACTCAGAGTAATGGAGAGCGACAGTTTACACCAGGAGCCAAGTCTAAAGGGCTAGGCAGTTTTTGTTTTCGACTCATTCTTTCATGCCTTCCCTTTATAACGTCTGGATTGGCTGCCTTTCCCATTTCAACTCTGATATGCTTCAAGACTTGATGTGGACCTCCCGGAGGTGTACGTACAGCTCAGGTTGGGGCAGGCAGCGTGCAGTGCTGGCAGAGACCGAGGTTAGGAAAGAGCCCAGGACCTGCCAGGCCCAGTCAAGATGCTCCAACTGAGAACTCCAGGGACTTGGATTTTCCCAGGAAATAAACTACTTCCCTGTGGAAGTGTGGCAATATAATCGCCACTAATATGCACATCTATCTTGAAAAAAAAATCCCTCTAAATAGATGGGGAAACTTAGAACCAAAGCAAGTAAATGACTGGACCTCTCTCTGGAGCCACCACTGGGTGCTCTGGGGTAAAGGGACCAGCGCCTCGGTTCTGCCCGAGAAGTGAGGGTGTTGGCTTCTCACCCCAGGATCGAGCATGATAACACAGGCTTGAATGCCAGCTGGTACCTGGACCGAGTCATAGTGACCGACATGAAGAGGCCTCACCTCCGCTACTACTTCAACTGCAACAACTGGCTGAGCAAGGTGGAGGGTGACCGTCAGTGGTGCCGTGACCTGCTGGCCAGCTTCGACCCCATGGACATGCCTAGAGGTCAGTAGCTAGCCTCGTCTGCCTATTACCCCTCCCTGCCTGGGCCTGGCTCCTTGCCGTGCCCTGGAAACCCACCTTCCTCCCTCGCCTTGCTTCCTCTCGGCTTGGGCCACGTGACATCCCATCTGTGTTGGGCAGTGTTTGTCTGCTGTAGGGAGAAGGGACTTTGGGGCAGAGAGAGGCAGCTCCCCTTGGTCAGTAGAACAATACATTGGTCAGCAAACTCACGGGTTTCGTTCTGGTGCTGTCTCCTAGCTCCCCCACCCCCTCTTCAGTCCACCCTGGCAGAAGGAGGCGTGTCCTCTAGTCTCTGGCCATGATTCTCCATTTCTGCACCGCCTCATGCAGCTCTGAGTGCTAGGTACTTTGTAACACCCAGCACACCAAACTTGCAACTTCACTGATTCTTAAAAGAAAATGTCATCAAGAGTTTACTTTCTTACAAAGCCAAATTTCATCATTGCACACAGTTTAGAAAATAGACACATGGAAATATAAAAGAGAATAATTTAATCACATCACCTGGAAAAATACCACCCACCAGTGACAGATGCATTAATTTCTAGTCCTTTCTGTGCATGTGCGCTATGAAATAATAGGATACAGTGTATCCTCTGTTCTATAGCATGAATATTTCGGTGCCATTAAATATTACTTAACATTTCTTTTTCCAGTGGCAGTGTATTCT
>JADRCD010222941.1:74266-86453 GCA_019843815.1 Montemys delectorum
CTCTCTCTCTCTCTCTCTCTCTCTCTCTCTCTCTCTCTCTCTCTCTCCATATGGGAATTGCCTGCCCATTGCTCTTTGCCCTGTCTTTTCCTCTGAAGTGAACTCACAGATTTTCCTCACACTGTGCACATCCCAAGTTGCTGACAGAGTCTGTCAGGGCCAATCCATTACAAGCTACCATCTCTTCCTTTTCTCTTTTTCTTGTGTTCTTGGCAATTCCCCACTTTCAGCTCTGCATTTTAGTTCCCGCTTAGGCCACACAGAAGTCCAGGGCAGTAGCACTGTCGGGGGTGGGGGTGGGCAATCTTCTGGGAACGTCCCAACTAAGGAAGCCCTGACACAGGGATAGGGCTCAGCGGCCCTGCAGCTTTCCACAGGCTCACAGAGCCAGCGGACAGGTATGTCTGCGTCCTTACTTGAGCTCAGCCTCTGCTGCAGGGCACTAGGCTTTGGTGCTTCCAGGCTAGAGTCCAGCTAAAGAAGTAATAAATAAATAAATAAATAAATAAATAAATAATCTTCAAATATCAACACAACTGTATCAATCCCAAAAGGTTAAGGCTTTTGCTTTTCACCTGGAATTCCACCAACTTGATATTTGACCGCTACTGGAGGTCTTTGAGGATAAAACCAGGAAAGATGCTGAGTTCTTCTCTCCTGTCGCTGGGCAGGTGGAATATAGAAAACCTGGAGAGTAGACAGGCATCTGAGGACAGAGGAAAGGAAACAAGTTCAGTGTATTATGAGCAGTGTCCAACACTGCCCAAGAGGACATCGCTGTTCCACAGGCTTGTTATTCTTCTCTCCATCCCTGTGGGGGCCCTGCTACATATTCTGATTGATTTCAACTCAACCTACCCTCATTTCTTCTCTTTCGGGAAGACAGGTGCTCTAGCAGGTCCAGAGGACCCTTAGACTGAGCTGATAAACCAGCAGGCAGCTGTGTGATGGGAAGGTAGACTCTTTGTCCTTCCTTCCTTCCTTCCTTTCTTCCTTCCTTCCTTCCTTCCTTCCTTTCTTCCTTTCTTCCTCCTTCCCTTCCTTCCTTCCTTCCTTCCTTCCTTCTTTCTTTCTTTTGCTTATTCGCTTTACATCCCACTCACTGCCCCCTCCTGGTCAGCCCCTCCCACAATCTTCCCCCCTTCCCCCTCTCCTTCTCCTCTGAGTGGGTGCCTCCCAGTCCCCATTCCCCACATATCAAGTCTCTGCGAGACTAGGCGTATCCTCTCCCACAAGGCCAGACAAGACAGCCCAGCCAGAAGAACAGATCCCACGTCCAGGCAACAGCTTTTGGGATAGTCTTCTCTTCCACTTGTTCCGGACCCACATGAAGACAAACCTACACATCTACTTCATATGTGTGTGTGGAGGGGAGGTCTAGGTCCAGCCCATGTATGTTCTTGGGTTGGTGGATTAGTTTCTGAGAGCCCCAAGGGTCCAGGTTAGTTGACTCCGTTGGTCTTTCTGTGGAGTTCCTAGCCTCTCTGGGGTCTGCAATCCTTTCTCCTAAAACTCCACAAGGGTCCCCAAGCTCTAATCATTGTTTGGTTGTGGGTGTCTGCGTCTGTCTGAGTCAGCTCATGGGCAGAGCCTCTCAGAAGACAGTCATGCTAGACTACCATCTGTAAGCATAATAGAGTTATCGTTAACAGAGTCATGATTAGTGCCTGCCATGGGATGGGTCTCTAGTTGGGCCCATTATTGGTTGGTCATTCCCTCAGTCTCTGCTCCATCCCCTGTCTTGCATTTCTTGTAGACAAGATAAATTTTGGGTTGAAAGTTTTGTGGGTGGGTTGGTGTTTCTATTGCTCCACTGGGGTTCCTACTTGGCTATAGGAGGTGGGCTCTTCAGGTTCCATGACCCCAATGCTGTAAGTCACAGCTAAGGTCACTTCCACTGATTCTTGAGTGCCTCACCATCCCAGGTCTCTGTCTCATTCCCATTCCTGTCAGTTGCAGCTTTCCATTCATTCTCATGGTCATCTAGTCATCTCTCCTGTCCCTCCCCACACCTGATCCTGAACCTCCAATTCCTCCCCCCATCTCCTCTCCCACCCAGTTCCCTCCATTCATCTATCTCATGACTATTTTATTTTCCATTCTAATCAAGATTCAAGCATCCTTGCATTTGCCTTCCTTCTTGTTTGCATGGATATCCTGTATTTTATGGCTAGTATCTATCTGTAAGTGAGTACCATATATGTCCTTTGTGGATTGGGCTATGTCACTGAGGATGATATTCTTAAGATTCAACCATTTGCCTGCAAAATTCATGCTGTCTTTGTTTTTAATAGCTGACTAGTACTTCATTGTGTAAATGTACCACATTTTCTTTATCTATTCCTCAGTTGAGGGACATCTAGATTGTTTCCAGTTTCTAACTATTATGAATAAAGCTTCTTCGAAGATAGTTGAGCAAATGTCTTTGTTGGAGGGTAGATTATCTTTTGGGTATATGCCCAGGAGTGGTATAGCTGGGTCTTGAGGTAGAACTATTCCCAGTTTTCTGAGAAACGACCAAATTGATTTGGTTGGTGGGAGTACAAGTTTGCACTCCCACCAACAATGAAGGAGTGTTCCCTGTTCTCCACATCCTCTCCAATATGTGCTGTTACCTGAGTTTTTGATCTTAGCCATTCTGGCTGGTGTAAGATGGAACCTCAGAGTTGTTTTGATTTGCATTTCCCCAATGACTAAAGATGTTGAACATTTCTTTAAGTGCCTTTTGGCCATTCAGTATTCCTCTGTTGAGAATTCTCTGTGTAGTTCTGTACCCCATTTTTAAATTGGATTATTTGGGTTGTTGATGTCTAACTTCTTGAGTTCTTTATAAATTTTGTATTTTTGAAAAAGAAACCAAAACCATGCAATGAAAAAAAGAAAGCATCTTCAACAAATGGTGCTGGTCTAACTGGATGCCTACATATAGAAGAATGAAAATAGATCAACATTTATTACCCTGCATAAAACTCAAGTCCAAGTATATCAAGGAACTCAACATAAAGCCAGATACAATAAATCTCATAGGAGGGAAGGTGGGAAATACCCTTGAACACATTGGTGTAGGGGACAATTTCCTGAACAGAACAACAATGGCTCAGGCTCTAAGATCAACAATTGATAAATGGGACCTCGTGAAACTGTAAAGCTTCTGTAAGGCACAGGACACTGTCAATAGGACAAAATAGCAGCCTATAGATTGGGAAAAGATCTTCACTAACCCTACATCTGACAGAGGGAAGGCAGGAGCGTAAGCAGGTCCTGGGAGATTCCTCTAAGGAAGATCTCTGTTCAAGCTTTGAGACAAGCACAGGAAAGCTTTCCTGTGGGTGGCAGTAGAGGGCAGCAGTGGGCGCAGGACAGATGTCAGATGGCCTTTTCCTAAGAAGCTCCTCGGGAAATGGCGCTTCCCGGGCAAGTGCCCAACATGTTCCTAACTTTTAGAGAGATAGCCTTTGTTTTAGTTGAAGTTACTATTGCTGTGAAGAGACACTGTGACCACAGCAACTCTTACAAAGGAAAACATTTAATTGGAGCTTGCTTATAATTAAGAGATTTAGTCCATTATCAGGATTGGTGGTACATAGGCAGACATAGTGCTGGAGAAGAGCTGAGAGTTCTATATCTTGATCCAAAAGCAGCAGAAAGTGACTGTGATACACAAGGCCACACCTACTCCAACAAGGCCATACCTCCTAATAGAGGCACTCCCTTTGTATGCCATTTAATTCAGACTATCACAGCTGCGGTAGGGTGCCTTCTCCTTTAGTAGAGCCCAGTGAATAGCTAAAGGACTTTAGGCAGAGGCAGGAGGTTGGTCATGGAGGATGTAGACACTGGTCAACCTCATACTTCCCAGATAGAGGACCTTAAGTTGGAAAAACTCACAACCACGTTTGGTCTCTTAGTTCCTGTCAGCAGGTTGAGAGATATCCCAGATTGCTTCTTAAGGAAGTCAGGACAACCCACCCAAAGAGCTCATCTTCTGCTTGTCTGAGTCTGACATTAGGCTTTGGGGACCCATGGTGGGAGCTTAATTAGACACATGCTTCCCCAATTCACCCCAGGATTCTCAAACCTTAGTCACTCACATTCCACCTTCGAGGGCTTTCCCTTCTTCAATCACCGTGTGCATTAGTCATGATTCTTCCTTACACACGTTTAATAGCTTCATAGGCTTGTCTGAAACCCAAAGGTGTACCACTTCCAAAAGCACTGCTCGCTCTCCATGCTGGGAACACCAGCTATACACCTATACATAGTAATATGAATATGCCTCACTAGATAACTCAGTGTCCCAATACTGCAGTCTCCCAGACCACTAAGTATATAGATTGCATCTGGGGAAATACCACTGACTTTCTTTTGAAAGCAGAGAAAGCAGAACAAAAGGAAGGGCATGGGTGCGTATCAACCATGATTGCCTCTCCTTGGAAGTCCTTGTTTAACTGATCTCATATCTTCAAGAACCAAGGTGAGGTGGGGAAGGTCCTAGCAAGTGTTAATCAAATTGAGGTTGATCCAAGGAGAAATGGATATTTCCAAAAGGACTGGGGCTAGAATGGGGGTGGGGGTGGGGGCTGCCTATCTTCAACTGAACTGCTTCCTGCCTATGTCTTCGCCAGAGCAAGATGGGCAAACTGGCCTGGCTTTGTGAGAGCTAACGGTGGCACCGAAGTCAGTGGCTTCAACCTCCACTGTCCTGGGTGTCCTTCCCCTGCCTTTACACCAGCCCTTCTTGAGTGGCGGGCAGTTCTCAATCCCCCCGAGTGATTCCTATGGCTGCAAAATGGCAATGATAATTAGAAAGCTTTTTTTTTTTTGCCTACGCCTTTAATCCCAGCACTTGAGAGGCAGAGGCAGGCGGATTTCTGAGTTCGAGGCCAGCCTGATCTACAGAGTGAGTTCCAGGACAGCCAGGACTACACAGAGAAACCCTGTCTCGAAAAACAAAAAACAAAAAACCAAAAAAAAACAAAAAAAAAAAAAAAAAAAAAAACCAAAAAAAAAAAACCCCCCAAAAAAAAACAACAAAAAAAAGAAAGCTATTTTTGAAATTGAGGCCCACATTCTCTTCCTGAGTCTCTGCTTGCCTTGCTCCAGGCCCCGCTTGGCAGAGATTTGGTTCATGCAGCCCTTCAGTGAAGGGTTCTCCTGGCTAGAACACACGTTTGGAGACAGGGAGAGGAGGTTCTCTAAGTCAGGTTGAGTTCTCCTGCTCCTTAATTGTAGTGCAGCCTACATTTTAAAAAATGACCATTTCAACCATTTGAATGGCATAGCTCAGTGGCAGTAAGCATATTCAAGCTGTTTTATAACCAGCCCATCATCTACCTCCAGAGCCTTTCTTCTTCCCAACTGAGACTCTGTCACGATTTAATTCCGGCACAAATCTCCTCTCCTCCTGGGCACCAGTCACCTCAGGTCTACTTTCTGTTTCTCTGAATTCAATGACTCTTAAGAACCTCATGTAAATGGAATTCTGTAACAACTATGGTTTATTTCACTTATCACAACACCTTCAAGTTTTATCCATCCAGTAGCATAGGTCAGAACTTGATTTATTTTTAAGTGGATAGTATTTAATTGATAGTAATTAATATACTGCATCTTTATTCATTAATTTTATCTCTATCTCTCTGACTCTCTGACATATACACACAAACACACACTTTCTCATCTATCTATCTATCTATCTATCTATCTATCTATCTATCTATCTATCATCTACCTAAGAGAGAGATATACAGAGGGAGAGAGAGAGATAGAGACAGAGAGAGAGAGAAAGAGAGAGTAAGAGAGAGAGAGAGAAAGAGAGTAAGAGAGAGAGAGAGAGAGAGAGAGAGAGAGAGAGAGAGAGAGAGAGAGACAGACAGACAGACAGACAGACCAGGCACATCGATGACACCCACATTTGGGTTGTTAGTACATTTTGACCACTGTTGATAAAACTCCTGGGAACATGGGTGTACAGATCACGTTCTCAGTGCTGCTGGATGCACATCCAGGGGTAGATTAGTCAGGGTTACACCATGTTGTGATTCTGTACTGAAGTTTAAGGAATTACTCTGCCATTTTGGGTGGTAGTTGTAAGATTTCTGCATTCCCTCCTAAAGTGTTAAGAGCCCCAATTCCCCTGTATCCCGACCAACCTGTGCCTCTTAGTGCTTCTGATTTGCATTTCTGTAATGATTCATAATATTGATGATATATCTTCATATGTGCTTCTTGGTCATTTGCATATTTTCATATTTCATTTCAGAACTGTCCATTCCAATCCTTTGCTCATGTTTTAGATATCAAGTTGTTTGATTTTTGTTCTTGTTGAGTTGTGGGAGTTCTTTATTTGTCTAAGTATTAACCTTGAATCAGATATAAGATTTATAAATACTTCTCTCCCAGCCACCCAGTTGCCTTTCTCTCTTGGTAACTACTATATTTGAAGGTTATTTCCATTCTATCCTATTGGTCAATATATTCATCCTTAAATCAGTACACTCCTGCTGCTTTACAGTAAGCTTTGAAATCAGTTGTGAAACCTACACGTTTATTATTTTCAACATTGTTGGGTCAACTCGGCATCTCTGGGTAGCCCACTTCCTTGTATTCATTCTACATGGTCATTAAATGCTCTTAACAATGAATTACAGCATGCTAATTTTGCCGTCAACAGCCTCTGTTCGCCTGGAGACAAGAGAGCATCTGCCGTACTCCAAGGTTTCGATTCCTGCCCAGTGACTCCAGGCCACTGGATAAACATTCTGGGCTCTCCTAACTTGTCCCCACATGAACCACTGGATAAACATTCTGGGTTCTCCTAACTCGTCCCCACATGAACCAGCGGCAGTGGGGTCGCCATACTTGCTGGCTTCCCTACCATTGAATATGGTCCATCAGGCATCACACACAATTAAGCAACTCAGGCACCCGTGGAGCTTGCGCAGAGACTTGGCAGCCGTCTCCACGATTGTCTCCCACTTACCAGGGGACCAGGAGACCTGGCATCTTCTGGAATTTATGGGAGGCTGGCAGCCACCGCTCTGGCACATTTGCATTTATTATCCCTAGTAACTCAGGCTTAGCCACTCCACAGCTTCGGAAGTGCTGTGGACGTTCTGTCTTTCCGTCTGCCTCTTGGCACCCCTTCCGTTATCACGAGTGCCCGACTCTCTTCCTGGAAGGGTTCTAGAGTCTTGTCTGGAGTGGCTCACCCTCTCACAACCCAGAGCAGAGGGGCAGAGCAGCCATGGTTCTGTCTCCACAGATTTGGAAGCCCTGGGCCTGAAGCCAAGTTCAGTCTCCCACACTCTGAGGCTTAGCCTCCTTCTTAGCAGCTGCCAGAGCAAACCTCTCAGGCTGACAGCGTGGGATGCAACTCCCAGGTGTTTTGAGATGGAAAAGTAGCTAAGAAACGCCACCTCACAGGGATGGCTGTTTGCCTCTTTGGCTCCAATGACCAAACATGTGTCTATCTCTCTCTCTAACTAAACCCGGCCACTCCCAGAGTAACACTGGGGTGTCTTCCTGCCTCCACCCCACCATCTGCTGCCTCAGTTGATTCCTAAGGGCTTATATGAGCATCAGTTGGCAATAGGCTTGTGTTTATGAGGGGAGAGTTATGTGTGATGTTTCACCTATAAAGACAGACACAGACAGGTGCAAAGAGCTCTCTCCTGGGGGCAGAGCTCTGGGGTCTGCCATTCCTCTTCAGCCATTCCAACTTTGGCCAAGTCACTTTCTGCTTCCAGAAAACCACACTAGATGTCCCTTGAGGTCCCATACTATGTTGAGTTTCTCTCATGCTGTCTTTCTGAGCTGTTCCAGGCTTCTCACTGATTTCAAAACTTCCTCTGTGATGTCACCCCTGTTGTGACATTCCCAGGCATAGCATCTACCCGCAACTGATAGGCCTGAAGCAGAGTTACACAGGCTATGATTGCAGGGCCAATAGGCCCTCACTGACCCAAGGACATTCAGGACATGCTCTTGAAGCTGAGGTGGGGCACGGAGCTCAGATGCAATGTAGAAAAATGTCTGAGGTTGGTGAAGTTTATCGAGATAATGACATCCCTCTGGGTATGTCCCAGCACTGGTGCTTAGAGAGTCTGCCTTAGTGGTCTGTGTAGTCTGGCAGCATGAGTGAGACCCAGATCGGGCAGCCCTTCTCCGGCTTTCTCATTCACCAGCGTTCTGTTACTTCAAGTTTCTGGCCACCGTTTAGGTCCAATCCACAACATCCTAGAAAAGTAGAGATGAGTGTGTGGCTTAAACTAGCACCGATCCCACACCACATCGCTTCCGTGAGGCTCTGTCATCAGACCGTGGGACAGTCCTCTGAGATGCAGCAGCACATTCTACCCAGGTCAAGAAGCTGTTCACCACCCAGGCTGTCAGAACCCATGCTTAACAGCTCACAAACATGTCACACTCGGACCCAGTCATGAGTGGAGGGAGAAGGCCCTTGTGTTGGGAGGACCCAGACTCACCTCTCCCCTGACTTCCAACTGGTACCTGCTTCCTAGACTTTGTTAGGATCACACCTTCAAAGATACATTTAATCTCTGATGGATTAATAGTAGGGGCAGCTGCCGCCAGTATTGTCACGTGCTTCACAAAGACCAAGGGGAGCTTCTTTGAGATGCTTCTCTCAAGAGGCACAGGCGGATTTCTCATGGCGGAAGGGTGGGTGGCACTTTCATCAAGACTGCCAGTCTAACTGCCTCTCGCCCCTTTTCTTATGCCCAACCGAGCTGTCAGTCCGGAGGCTGAAAGTGGCCCAGACCCTCAGGACAACAGATTGCGTTTGCTCTCACCGCTACCATTTATCTTGGGTGTTTCATCAGGTAATTAAGGCGTTATACCTGTGTGGAGCCACACCCCGATCGGCACACTGAGTTAGATGGGCACGGAGTCTCAGTGAGACCGTATCAGGCACGGTGCCCTGGGTGTATCTGATGAGAGGATGGCTTAAACAGTGGCTGCAGTTAGCACAGGAAGGGCGTCTGCAAACTGTACTGACCAGCCACGGCCTCCCAGAGGACTGTGTGGTACCTACACCTACGCCAAATGACAGTTGCTAGGTGACTGATGTAAAGAAGCAACCAAGAGGCTCTGCCAAGGAAATCAGTAGTTATGACCTTCCTCGTGTTCTTCTGGCTTCCACTGGATAATTAAATAACTGTAATGGGTCGCAGGGAAAAAAAGCCATAGAGTAATCGAATCACTCCCTTTAAGATCTAATACTGGATCAGAAGGCACCTCAAATGGTGTGCATCCCAAGTCCTGGCTTTGGCTTCCCCAAGCCGGTAGCAATGGGACCCTGAGACAGAGACATGCCATGCGTGTCTCTCCGGAGAACGGCTGGACTGGGCCTTCTGGGGTTCAGTTGATGTGGAACGTGAGTGTGTGTAGGGCAGGAAGAGACCGCCTTTGATGCTCCTCTCCTGCAGTAAGCACTTCTCCATCACTGCTTTCCCATCCTCTCATGCCATGGACCTCTGTTCCGGTCCACCATCTGCACAGACATGAGTGGACGCTTGAGAGCTGTACCATTCGCACGTGAACGCTCGGCGCTGTCCTTTGCACCTGAAATGTTCCCCATAGGTTCACATTTTGAACACCTGCTCCCCAGCTGATGTTGCTGGTTTGGGGAGGGGGGCGTGGGACCTCTGGGAGGTGGGGCCAGGCTGGCAGAGGTGGATCAAGACAGGAGGGCCTTTGACGGTTATCCCTGGCCCCTGCTTTCTGGTTCACTGGGACCTGAACAGCCTCCATCACGTGGTCCGACCTCCGTGCACTGAGCTGTGCTGCTGAGCCTCCCTTACCGTGGAGGATGCTAAGAACCCTCTGAGACAGTGAGCCTGGATAAACCTCTGTTCCTTGATGCCGCTTCTGTCAGGCTACGTGGTCCCAAGGATTCAGAAGTCACTAACACAGAGGCAGTGTCAGCAGGATGCTGGGAGGTGGCATCTGGCCTGTCTTCTCCCTTCTCCCACATTCGGAACCATTCTGGTTCTTGTGACTGAGACGCAGTCTGCAGCTTTTAGCCTCTCAGAATTGGAAAGGACTCTCGGTGCCGTCATCCCCTCTAGATCCTGGCAGACTAAAGACAGCTATGAATGGGCTCTCGGCCTCCACAACATCTGGAGCTCACAGGGAGGAGAGCCTCTCTCCTCGGCTTTCCTCCCCCTCTGTCTGACATTTCCCCATCACCCAACTTCAAACCTTGCCAGGGCTCTGTTGGCTGTGGGTGCTGCTTGAGAGCAGCTTGACATTCCTTGTCACTCTGTGGCGGTGGCTCCATTCCCACAGGGACAGGGGAAAGGCTTTGGGCGGGGAGAGTGAGCCAGGCCTGAAACATTTGCCGCCTCCCCTGACCTCACAGCAGCTTCCCGCCCACCCCATCTGCTCCCACCTAGCATTGCAGAAGATCATCCCCGGAAAGAGTGGGAAGAGAGAACCGCTCACAATGAAGCTCTGGTGAGGCATAAAAGAGAATTTTAGGACTAAATGGGATTTTTATCAACTCCTCCTCCACTTTACAGAAGACAAAATGGAAACCCAGGGGAGCCAAGCAACCCGCTGTTGGTCACAGCCCGACTGTGGGGCAGAACAGGAGCCCCAGGCTCACGATGCTGGCTCACACTGCTCTTAAGCACACTCATTCAGTGCCTGGATGAATGAACTGTGTTGCTATTTCTATGCATCAAATCCTGTGCTCACAGTGGATGTATGTAACTCTCTCCCTGCAAGCTTAGACGCCCCAGAGGACACAGTCAATAGCTACGGTGTAGAGAACCAATATGCTGTAGTGATATGGCTCAGGCTAATGGGGACATGGAGGAAGTGGAATCAGGGGGGCTTCATGGAGGAGGTATAACTCAGGGTGAATTCGTGGTGGGAAGGCCTTCCCTAGGCTGCCAGGAGAGTGAGAGCTCTTGGGAAAATTACATTCTGTTGGCTGTCTCGCCCATACTCTCCAGCCCCAGCGTGTGTGAGGCTTCTGCTCTTCCCAGGACCACATCCAGCTACAGGCTCCTTCAACCAAGCAGCCCGAAACTCTGGAGAAGGCATAGAATTACAGGTTTTCTTTAAACTTGGTTACTTTGACTTTTCTATTCATTTTTTCGAGACAATTTGGAAAAACCTGTGTAGCCCAGGCTGTCCTGTAACTCTGTACATCAGGCCTGCCTCTGCCTCCTGAGTGCTGGGATTAAAGGTGTGCACCACTACCGCCCACAGTTATTTTTGATTCTTAACTGGGTCTTTTGAAAATGGCTCCTTCATTTATGGAAATAGAATATTTTCTATTCTACAAGAAAAGAGGAGCTTTTGGTTAGACTCTGACTTGGCCCTAACCACCAGTCCACTGCGAGTGGCTTCCTGGTAGTCCTCCCCTGGATTCTGGGTGAGGGTTGAAGTGATGTCAGCGAGTCTCAGCAAGGTGCCTGCTTCTTAGGGGCTGGAAGTCCACCCTTGACTTTGAGTCTCTCTTTCTTCCACTACCCAGTCCTCAATCCTCCCTCCAGCCTCCTGGAGAGCTTTGGTGTCAAAGTCAACACAAGGCACAGGACATTGGCAGCCGTTCTCAAGGGTTTCTTTCAAACCAGAGGCTGAGGCCACAGCACTGACCATAGGTGACCTCGTTCTTTAGTTCTAATGATAGGAAAAAAATGGCCTACAAACTCAAAAATACTGAAAAATATGTACAAAATAATTAAAATGTTTATTATTTTGTTATTTGAAGATAGTAGAGTAGGTGATTTTGTCTGGGACTTATGGCAGGCATAATTTTAACAAATTATCATCTATCTATCATCTATTTATCATCTATCTATCTATCATCTGTCTATATCATCTAACATCTATCTATCTATCTACCTATCATCTATGTATATCTATCATCTATTTATCCATCTATCATCTGTTTGTCTATCATTTATCTATCTATTCATCTATCTATCATCAGTTTGTCATCTATCTAATTTCTTTCTTTCTTTCTTTTTTCTTTTTATGTATTTATTATCTACTTATCTATCATCTACCTATCATCTATCTATGCATCCATTTTATATATATATATATATATATATATATATATATATATATATCTCCATCATCTGTCTCTTTATCTTTCTATCTCTATCTATCTATCTATCTATCTATCTATCTATCTATCTATCTATCT
>JADRCD010222943.1:0-28173 GCA_019843815.1 Montemys delectorum
GCCAAGCAGAGCAATTTAGTCAGAAGCTGAGAAAAGCCAGTTTGAATCAGTCAGCTTGGAGAACAGCTAAGTTGAACCAGTCAACCAGAGTTTAGAAGAACTAGGAAGGGTGAGCTTACTCAGCAGTAATTCTCCCAGAGGAAAAATACTCAGAGGAAGTTAGAGTCACTTTTATAAGAAACTAACAGAGTCAACACAGTCTACCTATGAGGAAAGGCTAAGGTAATCATCTCATGTATTTTTTTTTTAATCTATTCCTGTTGCTCCACTAAGACACCATACAAAGAAGCATCCGATGTAGCAGTGATCACACATCCCTTTCCTACAACCCCAGCCCACAGATGCAGCCTTTAGTAGCAAGGTCACTATGTCACCCTGGTTCAAAACCACAGGTGCTACCACATGGACAGGAACCCTGAAGCTGGCTGTCACAGCCTTTAGTAACCTGAGCTGCCACTCTCACCTATCCTCCAGCATTCTCCCCAGACAGCCCTTGTTCCACTCATAGGCCTACCACTGCCCCTCCAGAAGTTCTGTTGCTTAGGTTCTTGTACTGGCTGGTTTTGTGTGTCAGCTTGACACAAACTAGAGTTATCACAGAGAAAGGAGCTTCCCTTGAGGAAGTGCCTCCATGAGATCCAGCTGTAAGGCATTTTCTCAGTTAGTGATCAAGGGGGGAGGGCCCTTGTGGGTGGTGCCATCCCTAGGCTGGTAGTCCTGGGTTCCATAAGAAAGCAAGCTGAGCATGGTAGGGGAAGCAAATCAGTAAGAAACATTCCCCCATGGCATTTGCATCAGCTCCTGCTTCCTGCCCTGCTTGAGTTCCAGTCCTGACTTCTTTTGGTGATGGACAGCAATGTGGAAGTAAGCTGAATAAACCCTTTCCTCCCCAACTTGCTTCTTGGTCATGATGTTTCGGGCAGGAATGGAAACCCTGACTAAGACAGTCTTGGAACACTTCCTCCCTTCTACTAGTAAAGACACAGCTTAGATTCTAGGGAGAATTTTTGCTTTGTTTTCTTTTCTACTACTATACTATGTGCTAAACAAGGCTCTCCCACAATCCCAGCAGGAAATCCACCACCAAGCTCCATATCCAGTCTTCTTTTTACTTTGTTTTTTATTTGGAGACGGGGTCTCACTAAGTTGCCTAGACGGTATTCTGTACTCTAGGGCAAATCTTGAACTTGTTGTCTATCTCTTAGTTTGGATTGCTGGCTTGTGCCATAAAACTTGGCTTCTAGGATGATTTGTCAATACTTCCAGCCTGGACCAACACCTCCTTTCACTGACCGTCTTCGAATTCTAACTATACTCAATTCAGTATACAATAACTCCTTGTGATGTCATATGGGTTTCTTTTATATTCTCTAGCTAGATTGTGTATTTCTAAATGGTGCTGCAGAAGACTAAAATAGGGTCCATATTCTGGTTTCATCTCTGTGGCTATGCTAAAAGGCCTAAGTAACTTAGTGCAGGAAGGACTTATATTAGCTCGCAATTTCAGGTTCCAGTCCATCCTAGCAGGTGAGTCATACTGGTAGGGACTTGTCTACCAACCAACTATTCACATCCATAATCAAAAGCAGAGAGAAGTGAATGTGCACATGCTCACTCGCTTGTTCTTGCTTATGCTCAGCTTGATTTCTCAACTCTGATACAGTTTAAGATGTGCCACACTGTCTAGTGCAGCCATTCTCAACCTGTGGGTCATAGACCCTTTAAGGGTCACATATCAGATATTTGCATTACTATTCATAACAGTGACATAATTACAGTTATGTAGTAGCAGCAAAATAATGTTATGGTTGGGGTCACCACAACATAAGGAACTGTATTGAAGGGTCACAGCTTTAGGAAGATTGAAAAACCACTGGCTTAGGGAAATGGTGCCAGACACATTAAGCTGGATCGTTCCATATTAATAAGTCAATTTAATCAAGACAGACTCCCACAGACATGCCTACCAAACAACCCAGTGTAGACAAACCTTTACTAGGACTGTCCTCCCAGGAGATTCTAGGTCATGTCAAATTGACATTTAAAGTTAACCATCACAGTCTTTACGCACAGTGTTTATACAAAAGGTATAATCCTTTTGTAAGGATTATAGTTCAGCTGTTAAGATAAAACATCTGAACAGAGGAGGTAACATCAGACCGATCTGATAAGAAGGCTAGGCAATCCTAGAACATAGGACTAGAAGCCAAAAGAATTCAGTTCTGGCTCTAGTTCTGTGCCCGGGGAAGCCCATCTGCCCTGCCAGATTCTTTCTTGTCATCTATAACCTTAGTTAGACACGAGCTGGGTGACCTCTAATATCTCTGCCATCTCCACATCCTATGATTCAGTCCTGGCATGGGATGGTGCTCCTAATTGGGAGACACCTTTCTCCTGGGCCAACAACTCTGCCAGGGCCTGTGTGAGTCACAGTTCCCCATCAGCACCATGTGGCAGGTTATTACTCATTTTGCAAACCTAGGTCAAGTACACTTCAGAGCTAGGGAAGCCCTACTTGCCACCAAAGTCTCTGCTGGCACTGAAACCTTGACAGCAATCCCTGACTTCTGTTGCCTTGGCAGGCTGCAGTCAAACAAGGCACTGTCATCCAAGGCCCTGGAACAGGAGATGCAGAAAGCCAATCTGGTATGGGCATGTAAGGAAGATGTAAACTAAGAGAGAAACCGATGAAGCTGTGCTTGCCCTTACCAGCCCCAACCACGGGCCCTCAACTTCACAGTTAGCTCCTGGGAATTTTTGTGTGCAGACATATTGCTCTACCTAATTCCAAGTGCAAGGTTATCAATAATGAGTTCCTGAGCCACGGTCAGTCATTTCAGTATCCTCATAACAACAGTGGACATGCTGATGGGGAAAGACAGCAGCCCACAGAGACATGAGGAAGGTCACTTGGAAAAGAACCTGGTGTGGTTTCCAAGAAAAAGATGGCGTATCAACAGCCATGGACCCTGTGAACTACAATCCAGCATTTTCCACCCAAGCCACTATCTTAGTTTTGTTCCTGTTGCTCTGATAAAAATACCCTAACAGAAGCATCTTCAAGGAGAAAGGTTTGTTTGGCTCACTATTTCAGATTTATCCCATCATTGCAGAGAAATCAAGAGAGGAGGAGTTCAAAGCGAAACGTCACAGGACATCCACAACAAGAGTAGACAGCATTACAAAGTTAATGTATGCAGCCCAGTGCTCAGCTCACTTCTCTCCACTATCATAACCAGGACCCCCTGCTCAGAGGATGGTGCCACCCACAGTGGACAGGTCTTCCTACTTCAATGAGCATAATCAAGATAATCCCCTCAGGCCATCCTAATATGGACAGTCCCTCATTTAAGACTCTCTTCCCAGGTGATTCTTGATTGTATCAGGTTGACAAAACTAACACCACAGCTATTAAATGCCTTCTCTTTTTTTTTGGCTAGTGTTCTGAGACGTGTAGATACATTAGTGTTGCTGTTTACATCTACCGTCAAGAGAGTCTCCTATCTCCGCAACTGGTCTGATTCAGAGTTGCTTAGGTGTCCTTCTCACCCATGATCCAGATAAACCTCCCCAGTTGGGGTGAACAAAAGTACTGAGCAGACAGGTCCCACGACCTTCAGTCTGACTCACCATGTTGATGCCTTGCCCATGCAAGAGCACTGTCAAGAAACTCTCCAACTCTTAAGTGCATCTTATTATGTAAGTATAGTTACTGCCTCTCCCTATCAAAGGCATTTGCATGCAGGCCTTTCATCTTACAGTTACAGATGTAACTCATCCCAGTACTAGCTGGGAAACACTATTGACAGCTCTATCCTTTAGACTGTTCCTCAAGGATAGAAACTTCCATAAGCTATGCAGCACCACAGGATAGTCACCAGGGTTAACTTCTAAGCACTTTAAACATTGACCTTACAGTAAGGAACTGATTTTTAGTTTGACTTACTGCACATGTATTCAAATCTAAAACTGAAAAGCCACGTGTGGCTAGTGGCACCATACTGGACGGTGCAGTTTCTCATGCTTCCTTCCCATTTCTCTGTGTCATTAATTTAACCAGCATTGCAGTGGACCCTGAGCGTTGGTAGTACCACTCTAATGACATAAAGGAGAAAGATTGAATAAAAATGAAGGTGCTACTGCTGAGCACACCCTTGGTCTTCCCAGCAGGTGTCATGGGTGCTTTATACGTGAATCTCTTTCCATGCCCACAATGAGCAACAAGAGCCTTTCATAGATGAGGAGACTGAGACTAGGAAAGTGCGTACAGTGGCTAACTTCTACAGACACCAATCGGCAAAACCAAAGCAGGAAGCCCAAGTTAAATGTGGTAGATCTTTTGAGAGGAGATAGCATGTGGACTGATTCTTACAGGATTCAGTGTGGGATGGGGAGTGAGTGAGTGAGTGGGGGAGGGTTAGAGTTGAGTGAGGGTGAGTGGATGTGAGGAGAAACACTTGTGAAAGACTGAACGGCATGTGTGAAGATGGGGTTCACCACATGCACTACACTGTGGCATCTGACAGGGAACATGACAGGTTATATCCTAGGGAAAGAGTGGCCAAGAGAGCAGAGAGAGTGCTGATCTATCAGACAGGACTCTACCCTGAGGAGAATGCCAAAGGGCTGGAGTGACAGAATAAATGTGCTGTAATTAGAAGGTCCTGGGTGGCACAAGAAGAGCATGGAGAGGCAGGAGGACTTCAGGTAATGAGCAGGACAAGAAGGAAACAGGACCCTTAAGGAGCAAGAGGGCTGCAGGGCTCTGGAAGGATGCACTTGGGCAGTAGGCAGACTGGACAGTCCCAGATCCCAGACTGGAGGACTTGAGGCAGAGGCTGCTGTGGAGACTCCCTAGTGAGAGGCACTCTCTGAGCTGCTCAATCAGTGCGGTTCCCTGTGGGAAGTTGCAGTCAACTCCGTGAATCTCAGACTCTCCTTACATATGGAATCTACAGAAATGAAGATGCCCCTAGAGACTTCTTCCAGAAGAGGCGTGCCCAGAATCCCTTCCCTACCAAGGGCATGGAATAAGCTCCTAGGAATGTCTACCCAAATAACGAAAAGAGTTTTCAAAGATTTGTTGATTTGCTTTAATTATTTTGCTTTGTTTTTTTCTTTTTATTTCTTTCTTCATTTTTTAGACAGGGTATCACTGTGTATCACAAGCTAGTCTGGAATATACTAGACAACCCAAGCGTGCCATGAACTCATAAAAATCCTTCTGCCTCAGCCTCCCCATTTCTGTGATCACTATGCCTGACGTAAAAATGTTGATTAATGTATTTGTCTCACTATTGATGTGCTCTAGCATCTCAATACCTTTGAAGACCTTGCTTTAAATTAAGTGGTTATTGACCCGTGACTTGATATGTGTAGGGTCCCCAGCACCCATTTAGTCAGTCCTGAGGGGAAAACTAGCTTTTCATTCTAATAGCTAGCATTTAGCTGCCCTTTCCTCCTATTTTGGCAATTGTTCTGGGGTTTCAAAATCATCAATGATGGAGATTGTGGGTTCTAGAGCGCAGCTATCCTGGAGTTCACTGTGGGTTCTATGTGGGTTCTGCCACACCCACACTGAAAAAAAAAAAAAAAAAGGTAATCTTACTTCTTGATGAAGCCCAAAGGATTATCATTTTGTTGAGTCTTGAACTTCAATGTTCTCATTTACTCTTCTGAGTGATCAAATGGGAACCCTTGCCACGAAAGAAGATGGCTCCCCAGGACCAATATTTGTGCTACTATTGGGTCAGGACCAGAATGAGATGCTTTCTCGTGGAACACCATTTTATTACCTCAAAAGAATAACTGTAGTTATTCACACGTAGGAATTTGGCAAACATTTTCCCAAAGGAAACAAAGTAAGGCTATAACTACAGAGAAAATAACTGACAATAACTATTGACAAGGAAAAACTTCAATCTCTGGAGAAAAAAAATAGTATTTTTTAAAATAGAGGCTGTGAGGTGGCTCAGTGGATAAAGATACATGCCATGTAAGATATACGTTCAATATCCAAAACCCCACGTAAAATAGGACCAGAAAACCAAATTCACAAAAGTGTTTTGTGATCTTCACATGTGCTCCATGGCATATGCCACACACAGGCATACATATGCAAATGCGTGCATACATACATGTACACACATGCATGCATGCACATATGCACACTCATATACACACACACACAAAATTGTAGTAATAAATACTTTTTTAAAAATTTAATCAAATCTCAGCAACCACATGGTGGCTCACAACCATCCATAATGAGATCTGACGCCCTCTTCTGGTGTGTCTGAAGACAGCTACAGTGTACTTACATATAGTAAATAAATAAATATTTAAAAATTTAAAGTAGACTGAACATCATGTCATTGACAGCTTCACAAAATATAAAGTCTTTTCCTGGTGAGATTGCATGGTATTAATCAATGTGGTATTTTAATGGCACATAATGAAGGTGTGCATGGCTCTGGAGACAAATGCTTTTAGAAGAATGCACAGTTTTAAGCCAGTGGTTTATACACGTGTGTGTGTGTAATGATTCTGCTGTGGAGCACAAGATAGTAGCTAACGAGGAGGATAACAACAAGGAGAGGCAAGTAAAACTGACTGGGGAGGGTTTCGTTCCTTTCCTCCCCTACACAGCATCTGCAGTCCTGAGAGTTCTTCATCTTACAGTTGGGATGTTAGAAAACAGAGCAGTAGACATCCCAAAGACAGGTGTTTTGTGTCCTGTGCCGACTTTCATAATGATCACACTTCACACCGATGGTCATTCAAACATCTCCTGGTTCCTTCTGATACTGACCCCACTTGGTTGGCTGCTGACAAAAGACAAGGAGGCTGGCCTCATTCAGCCTTGAAAGGCAGGCAGCAGAAGGCCTCAGGCTTCTGGTTCTCCACTTCGACTAGGCCAAGCCCAGCACTGAAGGGAGGAGGTTGTGGCACCTGCTGAGTAAGGCCGTCACCATTGCGGAGTGTCCACACCCAGCATCAGGCTTATGACAGTGCTGGGAATCTTAAGAACTAACTGCAACCCAAACTGGCACCAGAAAGAACAGCATCGTTCTTAAGAAGTGACCCAAGGATTTTAACAACACTTCTGCTGTGGGGGAGGGGCACAAACTTCATAATGGAATGAGCCTAACTCTCTGTGACCAACAAGGAATTCCTGCAATGCCTTCCTCTCCTCTCCTCTCCCACCCTTGCTTCTCACACTGCATGGATGATTGTTTCTAGAAATCCACATTAATAAAAGCAATGGCAACTAAGACTAAGAGTCATTTAGAGAGAGTCCAACAGACTCTGGCCGCTCCTGCTCATAAAGAGGAGATTCACATACCAGGGGTCACCAAAGCTGCCCACACCCGCCCCTCCTCTCTGAGCGATGTAGTGCTGGCATCAGGCTGCCCAGTGGAAGTCTTTGCTTCTAAGAAGCCATTAGGAAAGTGCTCACTGGGCTTCCAGAGCATTGCTGAGCTCTTTCCCGGAGGAGGACAGCACATTACCAGACCTCCATCTGTTTTCCAAAGAGGCGATTTCGAGGCCTGGGTGTGCCGCCCAGTCATGCAAGTTGATTCTTTCCCACCATCTCTGACTTGTGTTAACCACAAAGTAAAGGGCACTGAATATCCTGGAAGATTAAGGGGTTTCCACATGGCCAGAGTTTGGAGTCTTAAATAACTGCTTCTTGTGGTGGAGAGGAGGGTGTGCAAGGGGGGATGAGAGAGCCAGCACCAAAGACGGATTACCTCATTCCAGCTGTCCTGACTCTGCCCATCAAACCATGCAATCAGCCGCCATGCAAATGGGGTGCCCTCGACCAAAACAGAACACGAGTCCGCTTGAAAGCATCTGCCAGCAAGGCCTTTTGGGTAGAGGTGTGTTGGTCTCTCTGAAGACAGTGTCAAAGTTGGACTTTCGCCTCCTCCTGCCTCTCCTCCCTACCTGTTCCCCTCCCCCACCCACTGAGGCCCTCTCCAGACCCCTATAAGGAAACTGGAGGCAGTGTGTAATTAGACAGCAGGAAGAAACTGTCAGAAGATCGCTGAAGTTGCTTAAATTGTGCTGATTTACAGAGATAAGAGACTTTTCCCTAACTCAAAAACAAAACAAAACAAAACAAAACCCTTTTTCTTTTTCCGGAACGGCAAACAATCTCCCCCCAAAGTCAACTCTTTTCTGAAAGTCATTGCTAGTTTTCTAATCTCCGAGTCATTAGATAACAGATAGAACTCCACACTCACTGCTTCCAAATGTTTATGGTCTGCAATTCATTCTTAATGAGCTCTCTCCACGTCTTTATTCTTCCTCGAACCCTCCTGCTGGGAAGTGTCTTGCTCTGCCTTGCCTTGCCTTAATGATCCCACAATCATTCCAGAGCCATTTCTCCTGCCTTATGTAATTCTGACACCACAGAAGAGCCCAACTCACTGCCTCACAGTGGGAAATGTAACCTTTAATGTATTAATTTCTCTTGCTCAAAACAATTTAACCTCTGTCTTGGTTTTCTGATTGCTAAGTGTTCCAGCCAAATGCCTCTTTCGGTTTTTTTTTTTTTTTTTTTTTTTTTTTTTGGTCCTGGAGGGCTTGCTCTTACCCAATTCATGTACAACACACTCCGCCTCGCTGGGGTGAGCATGCTGGGCTTCCTCACGTGCTAACCATCAATCCATTATCTTTCTCATGATTGCCTGTCTCGTTTTCAAATGTCTCCCTCCCCCAAAAGATTAATTAAAGGAGTTTCAAGTGCAAGTCAACATTGCATGCGGAGAAACAAATCGTATGAGCCCAGAAGATGGGGATGTCCTGGGGTGACCCTCTTATTCCTTCTTCCACTCCTGGACCAAATGACTTGATCAGTACAGCTAGGGAGCAAGTGCTCCTAAGATGTGCTCCTAAGCGCTAAGAGTTCTCCTAAGACTCATCCTCATGAGAATCCTAGGGCGTGAGATGGAAAAATTAACAATGGTAACAAAAGTCTCTTGAAATGTGGCTTTGAATTTGAATACCTCCCTCTGGGCAAAACAGGGCTCACAGCTTGGAAGAGCTGCTGTAGACCTCTGAGTTCAACACCACCACCACCACCCTGCCCCCAATCAGCCCTATCAGGGAACTCAAGTTGAACAAAATAGCCAAGGACTATTCAGAACACAGTTCATAGAGCGATGGTGCCTGAAGAGGCTGGCCTCCATCCCCACGAGGTGAGAAACACCTGTCTGCAACCCAGGCTTCTCCTTCTCCTAGACCTTACCTCACAATGTCTTGTAGCAAAGAGCCCATACTTTACATGGCCTCTACTGTGTGCTGTGGAGTCTTAGGAAATGTGAGATTTCAGAGCAGGAGCCGTGGGCCCACTTACCCAGTGGGGAAATGTGCCTACACTACCCTACCAACTCCAAGGTCGCTTCTATACTAGGGGATGGGAAGGAGCAATGAGCCATCCTATGGTCCAGCTAAGAATCTTTTCCAAGGCAGCCATGCTTGGAGACAAACCTACCGGTGGCTGGGCCACACCCATCTCTAATTTACATGTATAACAGCTGTTTATTTACACAAATTCATTAAACCTATTTTATCTTTCTCCTCAAGGCCCATTTGTATTAATCCAGAGTGCATAGATTGATTAAACAGGCCTGTGCGTGAGGGGAGTGAGGCCACCCGATGAACTTGGCTGCCTCTTATTTTGTGAGTCAACAAATAGATAATTTGGTTTTGTTTTTTAAAGAAATGGAAATACACTGTACAAGATGTCTGGATGACCAACCGATGCATTTTTTTAAATTGATGAGGATTGTATCTGCTCTGGTGTGCCTGCAGCTTCCCCACTTTCCGAGTTGATCCTAATCACTTTCCTTCTTGGCCAACCGCCACACCTGAATATCTTTGCTAAAGAGAAATGAGACGGGCTGACCTGTGCAGAGCTGATAGGTGCCAATCAAAAGCTTCACCAAGTTCTGGATTCCTTTACCGAGAACTCCTTTTGCCGCTGTCTGGGAAAAGTAAAAGTAAAACCCTTTCAGAAGAAACCCAGTGCCAGACAGAAGATCAGCAAAGTAGGAATGCTCATATTTTTGGAGCACGGTTGAAATGTATGAAAGTGCTATATTTTAAATAAGAAGCAGAAGCATTTTTAAAATAGTTTCAAATACTGCTTAAGTGTTAAGTTTTCTTTAACCAGTGTCACTGGACTGCGAATTATTCTTGACAAAAAAGACAGTGAATTGAATGAATGAAACACAAATGTATGAATGAATGAATGAATGAATGAATGAGGGAAAATTGAAGGTGGTCTAGACCTAACCACTACTTTGAGAAATTTCAAAGGATGAACAGCTGGTAGCATAGAGAGGCCACTGACAATGTCCAGGCTGGGGATGTTCCACAAAACAAACATTCCATTCGCCAAGATGTCAGTGACACACAGAGGGAAAGCCTATTTATATAGAACACTTGAATAGGTGTAGCCACCACGTGCAATGTGTGGGCCTCACTCAGGTGTGGGTTTGAAAGGATGGCAGAGAAGTACGCCGGAAACAAACCAAGACAACACAGCCTGTGCCTTTAAGAAAGCATGGCTAAGGGCTAAGGAGTTGGCTCAGTGTGTAAAGCACTTACCCAGTAAGCTTGAGAATCAGGACACCCTCCTGTAATCTCAGCCCCAGGAGATAGAGACCGCACCCTGCAGAGCAAGCTGGTTAGCTAGACTGGCTGAATCAGTAGCTCTGTGCTCAGCAAGAAAACCTACCCCAACAAATGAATCAGTGAGCTCTGTGCTCAGCAAGAAACCCTGCCTCAACAAATGAAATAAAGAGCGGTTTAGGATGACTCTCGGCTTCAGTCTCTGGCCGCCACGTGGACTTGCACCCACGCGCACATGCACTCATTCAGGAACACATATCCATGCAGGAACACTACACCCACACATACACAAAGAACATGCACCCGTACAAGCCAGAGCAACGGAACAACTACGGTTAAGGTTGATGTGACCGTGACAGGTGTGTATCATTTGGGTTCTCTGAAGGGCGCCTTCTAGAAAAACCCCCGACATGAAATACAGTGATCGCTGGGATTCGTTTCTCAGTTGTCCATCTGGAGAGGGAGGGGACCACAAAGATTTGGCCCCAAGTTGAAGCTAGGTGTCTGCTATACGTACACAGTTCCCTACATTTCTTTCTGCTCTGTGTTTAGATATTCCATGGCAAGTATTTGTGAGCAGTTAACAAAGGCTTGCCCCCAGACCCTCTGTGGCCATCTTGGCCTTGCTTCGGAGACCCAACCCCTCCCCCACCAGGCTGAGTGGTTATTGCCGAGAGGACCCATGGTCCTCATAATTAAGACTCTCCTGCCCACAGAAGGGGCCCAGGTGTGGTCCAAAGCATCCAAAGGGAAGGAAGCCATGGCAGAGCCGGGAAGGAAGCCCCGTGGCAGAGCCGGTTCTTGACACTACAGAATCAGCATTTCCCAGAAGGGGCTGGAGAAAACTACCAACCGCCTCACCTCCTGCCTGTGCCCTTTGCAATGCATACATTCATTTGAGACATAAGAAGGTCTGGTCTGACCCTATATTTAAAAAAAGAGAGAGAGAAATGTCCACGTGTTGAAATCACCCACCTAGCCTAACACATTACAGCATTATTTTGCTTAATTTTTAAAGAAGTCTGTTTTCCTTATTATATGCATATATATGCCTATTGCAGAAAATAATTTAAAGCATGATAAAATGGGTAAATTAAAACTTGACACAATCCCATCCACCTTTTTTGTTGTTGTTGCTTTTGAAGTGCCACCTACTATTTACAAATTTCCCCACACAATAACTCTCTACAAGTTAAGAAAAAAAAAATCTTCCATGCTTTCTGGAATTGGGTTAAAATGGGTTTGAAAATCTTCGCACCTCGCCTACTTGCAAAGGAATTTTAAGAGGGACTTGGACCGTTTTGTTTTATTTATCTTTTATTTTAGAGTTCTCCTATTTTAAAAGCAAGTGAGTCGAGCAACCTTTCAGGTTGCATAAGGATGCCGGATGCGGCTGATGCCACTGTGGGTGCTTCTGCAACAGGCCAGCCAGTGCTACCTCCCTGGGTCTGCGAAGGAATCAGAGAAGGGACTGGTTGGTATTGTCACCCGGCTTGGGAAAGGCTGCCTGGCCAGCCGGATAGCAGGATGTCAGGTTCCCACTCCCTGGGCGTTGTAATAAGCATACTTAGCAGCCACTGCAGTGTCAAAAGCATTGCATAAATAATTCCTGAATTATAAATCTTTGGTAATGATCATAAGCTCAGAGCCATGCCCTAAGTGTGGGAAGCCCCATCAGGGTATTTCTTGGATGTGTATGTTAGAAACCAAAACAATGGGGGTTTTGCCAATCAGGAAAACAATTGTGCTTCATTCTGAATTCCTATATACTTGATATTTTTGTCTCTTGTATGTAGTACACTGAAGGAGCACATCCCTCTAGCAATCGGTTCATTCGTTCCCTTTCCTCGTAGGCAGCTCCCATCCTGGACCCCAAATTTCATGAGTCTTTTTCAGAACGGAGAATAAGAGACCCTTGATCTTCAACCAAATGAAATGAGGAACTTTCCTAGAATTAACTTCCCAGGTAATCGTTTCTTGCCTTATGGTTGAAGCCTACAAAGGCAATGTCTTCGTAATAGCGCCTGTGTGTCTGCCAGGCCACCCTGCTGTTTTCTGCCTGGCAGATCTCTGCTTTCCTTCTTTTTAATGTTTAGTCCTTTCAAAAAATAGTTTCTTAGAGTTATTGGTACTAAAACAGTCATGTTGGCAGTGGTTTTAAAAAGCTGGGTTACTGTAGCTAGAGATGCAGCAAAGAGGATTCTGGGAGGAGACCTGAGAAAGGTGCACCTGCAGTGCCTGAGCAGCCCAGGGGAGCAACAGTGTTACCTACCTCTGTGAACTCCAAGCCCCACAAACTCCTCATTCTCAGAAGATACTTTGCAGTTTGGCCTTTTTGGAAATGCTGTTTGCTTGTTTGTTTGTTTGTTTGTTTGTTTAGAGAAAGAGACTCATGTATCCCACACCTGCCTCAAACTTTATATGTAATCAAGGATAACCTTGAACTACTCGTTCTTTTCCTTCTACTTCCTGTGTGCTGGAATTACAGCTATGAGGTGGGGTTGGTAGTGGGGATCAAACCCAGGGTCCTGTGTCGGGTAAATAAGCATTCTATCCCAATGGTGTTCTACCCCTATCTCTGGATCGGCTTATCGACTAAGGAAGGAGGCCATGGCCTGGGAAGCTTGCAGCTGCACAGAGTGCAACCTGGGCCTTGAGTCACAGCCCCAGTTAGGGCAAGGAGGAGAGTTGTAGACAGTTGGCCCTGATGGGCCGCAAAGTCAGACCCTGGCAGAGACAAGCCAAAGTGCATCTATCCCAGCAGCCAAAGAGGTAAGAGGTTGGTGTGGACCAGGAATAAGAACCCCTCTGCGTTTCTATACAGAGTGTGAAGAGCCTCTGACCATAGACCTTCACCTTGGCCTCTTTACAAAAGAAATATGGCTCCGCTGAATACCAAGCACTTGCAGTCTGGGTGTGGTCACATGTTAAGGGCAAAGGGCAGAGGACCGACAAGGGTGGAAAGCACACTTCTGACCTGCTATCCACCTTCCTCAGTAGAGGACTCATGGCCCATGGCATAATCTCTGTCTCCCCTTACCCACCGTATTCTTTTTCTGCCATTTACTAAGCAACCGGAGGGACAGGACCACAAGACACCCATGCAAATGTCAGCCTCTCCAGCCTTCTTGCTGGACTCTGCTGCCTCCATGGGTGGGGGAGCGGGAAGTAGGTGCTGAATCTCGTCTATCTCGTCTCTCACCTTTCCTGTGTTGCTCATGATTCACAAGACTGACTCCACTCTCTGGAGGATACTTATGGTGACCTGAACTAAAACTATATGGGCCGCTGTTTCTTCCCCATCCTAGACCATGTGAACACAAACCTCTCTGTAGCTCTCAAGGGAAATCTTCACCTCAGAACGCATCCTCGATCATCTCTTTGTTCAGCTGAAACAGGATACACTTTAAAGGGAGGGAAGGAGCCGGTTTGTGCCGTTCTTCCTAATTTAGGAAGTTCATGGCGCAAAACCTCCTTAAAACTATGTTCGCGCTCACGTGCGCTGCTCATTTTGTCTTACTTACAGGGACCGTGTTTCTGTAGCAATGACATGAGTTGTTTTACATCTTAATTCGATACAATTCTCTCAGGCAGCCATGTGATACTGGAGCATTGGACCACAGGGTTCAGGCATCACCAAATCTGATGAGGGTTTTTCCCTCTAGACACTCACCAGGGCCCGTTGACTATGTCAGTGCCGTTCACAGAGCCACCAGACTGGACTGTGGAAACCCAGCCCCTGAGACAACCTCAAGGGCCAGCCCAGGGAAAGTAGCTACAATGTTATTCCCACCTCTAGCCTGGCTCTGCTAACTGTTAAAAAAAAAAAAAAAAGGCAAAGGACGTAGGTCACATCAGTATTAGTGCTTTGAGATAATGTCTGCCTTTAGGATACTGGGTACACCAAAGCAAATCTAAGGTTGGTTCAGATGCCTCCTGGAGATACCAGCTCAGGGGCTGCTAGAACCAGACCTATCCTCACAGCATCTCCTGGTCTCCCCATTGCTCCAGCACTCAGCAGCTCTGGCGGAAGCACAGAAAAAGCTGGGCCCAAATAATAGAGCGTCATTAGAAATTCTTGCCTCATGTAGCCACAGCTTTAGCATCTAATGATTATTGTTGCAGATGTAGACACCAGTCCCTGGGACTCCTTCTGCATCTGAATTAATCTCTTAAAAACAATCGTCGGCTCCAGATGAAAAACAATTTCCCAACAGCTGGAGAACGCTTGCAGGAGGCAAATCTTAAAGAACGAAGCCAGAAAGAAAGACATACACACACACACACACACACACACACACACACACACACTCACACACGCACACCACAGAGAGGGGGGGGGGGAGTAACCACCAGCCACTGTTGTCTGGGGAAGTCTGACGTCTTCAGCTGGCTCGTTATTAATTACCACACCTACAGCTCCCGCACCCTGCGAAGCTGAGTTAAACTGGCGAGTTAAGTCGAAAGATTGTTCCAGGTTGTCTGCACAGTTAATCAAAAATTATCCTACCTTTAACTTTATTCAAAGGGAGAGATGTCTTTGTTTTTCCAGTATTGGCATCTTCTTACTGAGTTTTAAGGATGAAAGATTGGAGCCAGAATATCAAGCAGATGCCCGGCAGATACAGCTAGATCTTGAGTATAATAAGCCGCATGCCAAAGGAGAACCTTGTTCTATTGTGCCGGATCAAACCGGTCAGGGAGCAGCCGGGGGATCATGAGTAGGGACCAAGGACATGGACAGGGAATGCCCGCAGTGAGTCCTTCACTTAAATAATTAAAGAATTTATACTGGAACCGGCCTTAATGTGGCAGGCCTATCATCCCAGCCTTGGGAAGTAGAGGCAGGAGGATCAGAAGTTCAAGACCATCCTTGGATACATAGTGAGTTCAAAATCAGCCCACTATAAACAAGAGCCTGTCTGAAAAAAAAAAAAGCCATAAATAATTTTTGTAAAGAATTCAGCTGGGGAAAAGAAAAAAAGGTTTAATGCTTAAGAGCACATACTAGAGCTCAGTAGCATGGCTCACACCTTTAAACCCAGCACTTGAGAGGCAAAA
Organism: Montemys delectorum; assembly: GCA_019843815.1. Classification (NCBI taxonomy): domain Eukaryota; kingdom Metazoa; phylum Chordata; class Mammalia; order Rodentia; family Muridae; genus Montemys; species Montemys delectorum. Next base: position 15,706 of record JADRCD010222943.1, read on the forward strand.
GCACGTGGGTCTCTGTGGGTGTGAGACCAGCCTGGTCTGCAAAGCAAGCACGGAGCCTTCCAGGGCTCCGTAATGAGACCCTACCTCAACAATGAGAAACAAACAAACAAATGCACTGTAAGTTCTTTCAGGGCACTGAAGGTCAGTTCCCAAGACTCGCGTCAGGCAGCTCACGTCCAACTGCGCCTCCAACCCTGGGGATCCAACACCCTCTTTCACTCTCCACAGGCAACCGTATTCACATGCACAGGTGCCCATACACACATAATTAAAAATAAAAATAGAAATCTTAAGAATTTTTATTTTATGAGAATTCAGGCCAGTTTTATTAATTAAATACCTGAGGTTTGGGTCTTAATCTGTCTTATTCTGTCACCATAATGTAGATTCAACAAAAAGGGTAAGATAACATTAGCACCACCGATGTGGGGACAATGGCGGACACTGGCCTTCCTGAGCGGTGTGGCGTTCGATTTCCCTCCGCATGCTGCATCCTGTGTACTCCTCACAGATGATAAGAGGTAGAAAGTCGTCTGTTGCAGAGAGAGAAACTGAGGTCCCTGCTTTAGAAAATGACAGTTCTCAGCCTAGAGCTCTGCCTGCACTGACTATGCTCTGCGGGCAGAGAGAATACCCAGGCTAAGATGGAATCATTTTAAGCAGGCTATTTCTTGACTGAGATGGCTTGGCAATCACCAAGCGGAAGGCCTACACCAAGCAGGCCATCCCCTGGGTCAGGAGAGCCTACAGCAGAGGGATAACCATTGTACTTACCTGCAACTGTCTAGGGTACGTCTGGACATTTGATTTGTTTTGACCCTCATAAATGGGAAAGGTGACCTAGGAAGAGGTTAAGGACTGTGGCACTTGTCAACAACGACCTTTCAAAGGTTGACAAATATACAAGAATGATCACCCCCTACTCAGCAAGATCACAAAAGGCGAGCAGAAAACAGCCCAGACTGGTGGCTCCTGCCTCTAAAATTGGCAGTTCTGGGGGCTCAGGGCAGGAGCATCACCACAAATTTGAGTCAGCCCTGAGTTGCATAAAGAGTTTTGGGCTAACCTAGGCAAACTGTGAAACAGTGTCTTACAGAATGCAAAGAGAAAAGAAAAGGAGAGACACTAATTCACCTCCTACTGTTAGAGAGCCTGCCTGAGTTCATCATAGACTGAAAGATGAGTTAATGATTTCAGAAAGGCATTATAAAGAACAACGCTCTGAAGGTCAACACACAGGACCTGGAGACAGTAGTCTACAAGGCAAAGGAAAAGTATACTAAGTAAAATAGCTTGAAATATTTTATTTCACTAACATAACCATTTATGCTTCTATATTATGCGTGCTTCATGATGCATCTAAAATTGATTTCAACATCCATACCTGTTTTGTAAATAATAAACATGTACAGAAGGAGATGTTTAAAGATCTCCTTCTGACAGGACTGTGCAACCAAAAATCCGTTTGACTGGGAAGACCAATGCCAGAGCAGAGCACAGCCTGTGGGGCTGCTCTCAGGTAACAAGGGTGACACTAAAGGGAAGTAGGGAAGCAACAGTGGACAGAACTCTGCTCGGCTTTCAAGACACACTCTTCAGACGCTGTGATCTTTGGTGGGTTACTGGTGCTCATTCCGAATCACCAGCACACTTCGTGTCAAGAGAAATACAAACGACTTCTTCTATGAGTTGACCCTACTGAGCATGACTTGTGAAAAGAAGTGACTGAGAGGTTGTCCAAAGTCACAGAATCATCACTCAGTGGACATAAAAACCAAATTCATGAAGTGAGCTGTCACAGTTTCAAACAATCACAAGAAGAAGAAGAATGCGCCTTTTAATATGAAGAAATAAAAGCCAAGAAGATAAAAGAATATCGTGTAAGATGATAACTATGCCCCTATTCTGAAAAATATCTATTTGGATAAAACTCTACTTGAAGAAAGTATGAGATGGTGAGTCAAGAACTCCAAAACCCCAACACCCACCCACTCAGCCGGCCACCTTCACCAAACAGGCCCCCTTCCCACAGACCATACTCCTGCGTGGCACATTCTTTCCCCTCCCTGTCTTCAAAATGAAGGGCAGAAACCAGCGGAATTTCCAAGCCATCAACAGAAACGACTTGGCAAACTTTAAACCGTGGGTAGGTAGAGGTTTCGTGGTACGGATTTAAAGCCAGCTCAGCAGCTTTTACACTCGGTGCTTTATAAATCATTAACATGAGCAAAGTAGGAACCAAAACAGAAATGCCCATTTCATAAGTGTGAAGACAGTTAACCTTTAAACAGATGAGTAATCCAGGACAGCTTAGCAAAATTAATAGAGCTGAAACCGGAAGTCTCCAAGCAGCAGAGCTCATCTTGGGAGACACGTTTTTGAGACCACCATGAATCAACGTTTTCACCATTATTCCTTAACGGATGAGCAGACCCCTAGACCTTCCGGGCCATGAAGATGTGTACCACATCTGCCAAAGGAGCCAATACTCTGGTCCTGTCTGGTACCTAAGACCAATGGGTAGTTCCCCTGCCCTTCTCACCACTGAAAGCAATTCTTATGGTAGGATTGTTAACTGGATGCCATGTGGCACCAGGAAGGTGACAGATAACACCTTGCATTCATATGACCTGAACCCATGGCACCTTCAGGCACACCTGCCCTCTTGGGAGTAGCTTTTCTGTTTCTCATTTGTAAACTTTTGCTTGGTAAATAAAGGTCCTTTGGAGGAGTCATTTCCTCATCAAAATGTGTTTTTCTGTCACCAAATCAGTGATTTGGTGGCAATGGGCTAGCCTCCACTGCCTAAGCTATGAGGGGGCTATCTCCCAAAAGACAGCTGCCTTAACTCTCACAGGAGACATGGTGGGTCACTCTGCAGGACAATATACACAGAGAAAGGAAGAAAGTGACTAACCAGCGAGGTTCATGTTATCATTTTCAACTCCTCAAGTGTTTGCAGGCATTTTTTTAAAAGTTGGATTAAACTCACAATGTGGCCACAAGTACTACAAGAATGTGGATTTGAAAGCTGCCAGCCTCAGCCACACCAATCCCAAGGGAGACTTCTAGTAGCAAGTGGGAAGACTGGCTGTGGTACAAGCACGGCTTTGTACCAAGTCGTTTCTTGTCTTAACACCTCGAAGGCCACCACACGCCATGAAGCTATGGGACACATACAGGGTGCTTATGCTCGAATATTGGCCAATTTGTCATGCTGCTGAACAGAGAGGAGAGTTACACACCTCACCACGGGGAAGTACAAACTGCCGTAGCAATGTCCCCTCTGTACAGAGCCACCTACGACATTAAATCACCCTGCCGGGGGTCACAGGGGTTTTCCACACAAATCCCACATAACAATATCTTTCTCCCTTGCATTGAGGAACCCTGGAAATGCTCATAATGATCATGTTCACAGTTCGCATTAGTGGGAAAGGTAGCGAAGCATCATTGTATCTCAACCATTAGGAAATGTGAGCAGTCTAAGGATTCAGTCAGGGCCTGGACAGAATGCAGATTGAAGAAGATGATATGCAGTTGCCCATGTTGTCTATACATTTGGAAAATGTACCTCAAGAAGTCTATGTTGGAAGGAACTGGCTAGAGAGCTTCCAAGCAGCCTGTGACCTACTGTCACAGGTTGTGAGACCTTCCTTCAGCAGCCCATTAGCAGAAAGGCCACACACTGTTGCCTGTGTGTCAGCTTTATTATCGTTATAGGAATATAACTATAGAGAGGGGCCTGTTACCTTTTTCTGGACTTAGACATCTACCTGTGTCTCACTTTCTAGGCAGCCTGGGGTTGCCCTCGTGAGCTAGCTGCCCTGCATGTGCTCTGACCCTCAGGTGTGGGTACACACCCACAGCCGTGCAGTGGACCAGGCCCCCTGCCGAGTCACTTCCTGAGGAAGGTAGCCTTCCGGCCTGTGTTCGACAGGAGCTCTGCTTCATAAAAGTCATAAAGAGTAACGCCCCGTGACTGGAAACAGATCCTGTGCCCATGAGGATTTATAGATTTTCCTGTCAGTGATCTGGGGGAAGGGGCGTCTCTTCCTTGACCTGCCTCCTTTAGCTAATTGGTAAAGCCACAGTCATCAAAGCCATTCAGGGGCAGTCCCAGACAAATGACCTCTTGACCTAGGAATTTTTATTCAAAGATTTCTGAAAGATACCTGCCCAACAAATTGAAACTTTAGTTCTTACAGCTTTTTCCTCCTTTCATTTTCATTCTCCTTATAGACAGACACAGAATAAGTAGTCCAACTCTCTCCAGTCCAAAAATGTGAGCAGGGAGCCAGGTAGTAGTGGTGCATACCTTTAATCCCAGCACTTGGGAGGCAGAGGCAGGTGGATTTCTGAGTTCGAGGCCAGCCTGGTCTACAGAGTGAGTTCCAGGATAGCCAGGGCTACACAGAGAAACCCTGTCTCGAAAAAAGAAAACAAAACAAACAAACAAACAAACAAAAATGTGAGCAGGATGAATAGTATCTCCATTTGTTAACATGTATGGTGTGTGGGTGTTGGTGTGTGTGTGTATGTGAGAGAGAGAGAGAGCGAGAGAGAGAGAGAGAGAGAGAGAGAGAGAGAGGAGGGAAAGAGAGGAAGAGAGATGAGGGAAGAGGGAAGAGGGAGAGGTGTGAGCTCTTGGGGAGTTTATGGGAGGGGCTTGTGCGAATGGGCTAGAGGTTGACATTAGGAGTCTTCCATATCTTTTGACATTGTTGAGACAGGGCCTCTCACTGAACCTATAGGTTGCCCATCTATTAAAGACTGGCTGCCAGGCTCTGGGAACCTTCCTGCCTCCCCTTCAGCACTCAATGTCCATGTAAATATTAGTGATCCATGTCTTCATTCTCATAAAGGACATAAACACTTTGTGGTCTGTGGATCAGGGTTCAAGGTGGGAAGAATGGAATGAACCTTAGCACCAGTCAAGTTCCAGACAGTGAACTTGGGTGTGGCTACAACCCTACATGAAGCACACTCTTGCCTTGGCTCCTGCCTCCACCAAGTTCTTTCAGAGACAGATCACCCAGAGGTGAACTCAAGCCCCTGACCTTCTGCTGCTTGGCCTGAGCTCAGAGAGAGGGAGGGAGGGAGGGAGGGAGGGAGGGAGGGAGGGAGGGAGGGAAGGAGGGAGAAAGAAAGAGAGAGAGAGAAAGGCCTGTTGTCCTGGATCGTGGCTGAGGCTTCTGGAACCTGAAGCCCATCCACACTGGTAAGCAAGCAGCCTTATAGAATGGGGAGGGAAGCCATTGTGGAGACACCTGAGGGATTGCATCAGCTCAGTCCTGCCACCCAGAAAGTGATTTTTCTATAATGAAGATTAGAATTCTATCACCAAGTCCCTGAATAATATGCTCACTGTTAAACAAAATTTTATTGTCTGCATGTTTGTTCCATGAAATAAATACATACTTTATCTAATCTGAATTGCATCCGCCTGTTATAATTTGTGAGAGATATTGAAGTGCTTCTCTCATTATTTTTAATATGCCTTTCTAGGTAATGAGCTCGGACTGGGGATCACAGAAATTAGAGGTTGAGGAAGGCTCTCAGACAAGCTTGGAGTCTGGCTGCCAGTCTGGGAAACTGCCTCGCTCTGTGGGCTCCCAGGTGGAGGGGAGAGGCTTCCAGTTTGTCAAGTGCCAGCTTGGAAGTATACAGAGCGTTTGTTTTGCAATTCCTCCTCACAGATTGGTTGTCTTTACCTCTATTGACAAGTATTTGCTTTTTATTTGGGGTTAAAGGTCAGTGGGAATAAAGCCCCATTGCCTTAGGAAATCTGTAACAGTTTATAAAAAAATAATGAGAAGCCCTCACCAACCAAAAACCTGCTTCCAACCCCAAGTTTTAGATGAAAGCCTTTTGTCTTATTATTTAATTAAAGAAGATTTTCATTTAAAACAAAGTCTCTATATTAGTGAGTGCCTCACTGATGTGACAAAGACAACTGAAGAAAGAAAAGGTTGAGTCGTCTCGCTGAAAGTCTGAAGTTCTAGTCCACCATGGTGGGGAAGTCCTGGCCGTAGGAGCCAGAGGCCAGCTGGGGTACACAGGGTCACCAGAGTTCTTCTTGAAGATGCAGACCTAGACTTGTCACTGGATTTCGTATGAACCATGACCACTGTCCAGGACATGTCAGTAGTGCACACACACACACACACACACACACACACACACACACACACACACACGATCAAAGTCAAGTAATCTGCAAAGACGCTATGACACCATTTTTCATTTGTGTAATCACCTGGGGCCTCGGGGGACTACTCACCAGTGAGACGTCCGAGCAAGGTCTTGCGGAGTTCCTTGGATCCTCTGGCCATGGGCTTGAGTGATTTTGTATCAGAGCCATCCACAGTGGAGAAATCGTATCTCCACCTGTAGATAATGACAGAGACGTCACCTCAGCCAGTGAAGACAGAAAGGGGGCAGTCGTGTGATCAGCACTTCTTCCAGACTCTTCTCCCACTGCAACCCTAGGGTATTATGGCCTCGTTGGCCACTTATATCTTTCCATTGAGAACAACAAACAACTCTGCCCATGGAGTTAAGACTGATATTTATCAAGTTACAAATTAAGACTGAGAAACTTATTTGCTAAGTCATTGAAAATAGCAATAGCAAACTCATTGCATGAGACGATGTCTTCTATGAAAAGTAACTATTTTTAAAGGTGAGCATCAATATTTCATTATTTTTTTTTTTTAATCTTTCTAGAAGTTTGGCTTAATGGAACGTCGTATCTCCTGCATTTGGTCTGCTACCATACTGTCTGCCATAGAACACCCAGCACACTTGTTTGGTGAAAAGAACATCAGATCAACATTATTATTAAAGTACTATGAGCTACAGACTCCCTCAGCATCCTACAGAGACCTCCAGAGAGTTGTTCTTAAGAACTGGTATGTGCCCTGTCGAGTATATTTCACTCAGCTGTATGATCAGGAAAACATGGGTGACATATATTTCTTTTGCTCTCCGTGCTGAGTTTGGAACAGTAAATGAATAAAATAAATAAAAGCCATCCTTGAGCAAGTAGCACACAGATGCTGCTTTTGGGCCCCAAGGCAGGAGATGCTGAATCTCTCCTCCCACAGTCCTGGCAATGGTCCCTTTTCTGAGGTCCAGCAAGGTTGCCATGGCAGTGAGAAGCAGTCCCAGCCGGGAAGAGAGCTGTGACTGATGAAGCACTTCCTAACTACTAATGATTTCAACTCCATCACTTAACACTGTGTTAGTCGGCTCTCTGTTGCCTTGACAAAATACCCAAGGCAAACTACCTAAAAGGGGAGATTTCTTTAGACGCACAGTCTCAGAAGTTCCAGTCCATGATCATTTGACTCCATTATTTCTAGCCTGACATGAGGCAGGACATAGCAGAGAACATCTTGGTTGAACCACCTCATTGTAGACAGAAGGCAGCCTTCAAGACCATAGTTCAGAATCAACTTCCTCTAAGCAGCTATCACCCTCTACAGTTTCCTCTCAATAGCCCTTTAAGCTACGAGTTCATCAATAGATTGCCCTATTCGTGACATCAGAGACTGCATGAACCTATCCGCCCTCAGTGGCTCTGCCTCTGAACATTGCTACACTGGAGAACCAAGCCATCAGCATACAAGACTCTATATGAGAGATGTTCTACATATACAATCCAAGCAAATCCTTTAAAGAACTCATTAAGGTAAAGTCTAAAAGAAAGACTGCATGGCTAGGGATAATCTCAGTAGGTAGGTTTTAACAGTTTGCAGAGGACTCTGAACATTCTTTCAGGTATTAGCAGAGTGGCCGACACCCTTTCGGGCTGGGATTCTGCAGCTCTGTGGTTCTCCTTCACATGGTGCCCAGAACTCAAGTTCAGATAGACATAGAGAAGAAAATAATAAGAAATTAAAGTTACCAGAGCTTTGGGGCATGGGAACTGATCATACCAGGCAAGTTCTCCAAGGAGATCTCTCTACAAAAAGGAGCACAGGCCCATCTTCAAGGGTCCCAGGTCTACCCTTAGCCCTGCTAGAAGGAACAGAACATGTCTCCCTTTCGCTGGCTGAGTCCACTTCCTATGCCCTTAACACAGCACCATGGGCCACACAAGGATGTCTGCTGAGGCTCTTCAGGGATCTGTTACCACAATTTGGAAGGTATTGAAGTCAGTTCCATTTTTATCAATGCAAAGCTCCTTAGAGATGCGCTTCTGTGGTCTTCACAGCAACACAGAGAAACTGCATCTTCTACAAAATGCAACCTACACAGAGGTCCTTCAAGGATCTGATCAATGTTCTCAGTGAATCATGGGAATGAATCATGGCCTATGTGCAAACCAGGAAGTGCCTCAGGTCCTCCAGCTGCCTCCTTGCATACCCCCTTGAGGTTCAGGATAACAAATAAAGAAGGATCCCACCCTCCAGTGAGCCACACTGTGAAGACAAGAAATTGTATGTGATGCCCTGTTTCATGGAGGCAGTCCCAAGCAGGCCTGACTACTGCATGGAGCTGTTGGGTCTCCCAGTCCACCGAGGAGGAACAATCCAGTCTCTGGAGTCAGGCTTTGCAAGCTCCTTAGCCAGCATCTGCCCCTCCCTAAGCATCTCAAGGTCTGTGTGTCTATTGTTCCATGAAATAAGAACCATAAAGCCACTCTCAGTCATTGGGAAAAGCCAAAGGAGTGACCTGTGTGAACTACTTCCTAAACACGTTGTTTTAACCAATTCAACTTACAGTCAGTTCTATTAGAACTGCAGTGGCTCCCCCTAGCCTACCAAGCAAGCGAAGAACACACAGAGGGCGTAAAAAGACAGCCTCTGGCCACGTGTAAAACACACTCGGATTTGGGCACCATACATAGCTATGCCTAGCTTCATGCCTGTCTCTCATACGTGACTCAGGACCCATGTGTTCAGAAGACCAGGCAAATATACATGTGCATGCTCACACGCCTCCAACCTACAATAAACTTTACAGCTCACTGCCTTCTCATACTAAGAAAAACCGATACAGCTTCCTGCAAATTTTACTTTATTTTTTTCCTTTTCCTTATTTTTTTCTTTTCTCTCTCTCTCTCTCTCTCTCTCTCTTTTTTTTTTAAGTCATAAGAGCAGTGTTTGTCAGATGCTAGGTAGAGAATAATGACACTATATAAAAGAAATAGCCTGGGTGACCTGCTTCTTCCTCTGGATGTGGATGGGTGCTTTTGAATTACAGGGAAAAGCCCTCTGCTTTTTGAGCTACTGAGTAAAAGGTGGTGGTGGGGGTGGGGGAGATAAAAACAACTGTGTGCTTTAACGTTTACATGTGCTCTCTGGGTGTGTGGCACGGAGCGCTGCAAAGGAGGATGGGATTTGATATAAATCTTTTCTTATTTTGTGTTTGAGAAGGTATGCAATAGAAAACCCATTCTAACAATAAATGCGAGTCACCCGAGGTCCATAGCTTGTTTTGCAGCTAAGAAAATAAAGCCTGTGCTCACCCTCGGCCAAGCAAGTTACATTTTATGCTATTATTAATGCATTGCAAGGCTTTTTTTTTTTTTCCATAGCAATTTGAAATTATACATCTGGGAAATCCCAGCACAACAGCACGCAATGCTCTGCTCCTCCGCGTGGCCCTCTGCAATTACGAGAATGCGCGACCATAATTTAGCACAGGTAAAATTCAATCACTCACCCCAACCACAAAGAAATCCATGTCTCCCGGGAAAAGGGAAGAGGAAACAGGAGGGGTTGCTGGGGAAGGAGAGGAAGAGGAAGGGAAGCAGAGAAGCAACGGGTAATAAATCAGGGAGGGCTCCCTGGAAGGAAGGGACCCTGCAACTAAGGGTTTTAAAACAAGTTGACTGGGTATGTAGATGTCGGCCATAACGGTGTGTCCAGTGACTGAGACATCAAAATGAATCCAAGGCGGGCCATACAGCTTTCATGTGTTCTCTATCAAAAAAGGTTCTTAGTGTTCAACACTGAAAGAGAGGGCTGGAAAAAAAAAAAAAAAAAAAAAAAACCAACAACTCAGCTGGTAAAGTGCTTGTCATGCATGTGTGAGGACCCGGGTTCCGACCCCAGAACTCACAAAGGAGCAGTCATATGTGGGCTGGGACCGTGGTGCATTGTGGAAGACTCCTTCCTATGTAAATGAATGGACCTGCTTTTGATCCAGCATACAGGTCAATGTTGAGCATGGCTCCATGCCTATACTGACAGCATAGGGAGACAGACAGACATATCCTGGGAGCTTGCTGGCCTTCCCGCCTCAACAAAATGGTGTTTCTGTCTCAAAAATAAGATGGACCGAGATAGAGACCCATGATAGCCTCTGGCCTCTGCGTGTATTTGTAATCCCAGAGCTGGGAAGAAGACACAAATGGAGCCCTGGAGCTCCCTGGCCAGTCGCCTTAGGCTGCTAGCCAATTTCCAGGCCAGTGAGAGGCCTATCTCACCAACCAGGGTGAATGGCACCTGAGGAACACACCTGTATGTGCTCTCCGGCCAACACACAAGTCCACACACACAAGTGTACATGCAGCCTCACATGCACATACATGAACACACACTCACGTATGAGCTCACACCGAAAAGAAAACTTACAGGTAAATAAAGAGAAGGGAAATTTTATGGATGTATTAAGAGCCACAGGAATAAACAGAGATAAGTACATATATCAATTTAAAAAAAAAATCATGGTCTGATGGTAAAACCATGTACAGAGGGCACCCAGCCCATACCTTGCCTGATGGGGAGGAGGGAGCAAAAAATGAAATAAATACCAGGGGTTCTCTTCATTTATTTTCTTAATATTTGTGTCTATAAATTTTGGTTTTGTTTTATTTGTGTATGTGTGTGTGTGCATATGTGTGTATGTGTGTGTACATGTATATGTGTGTGCCTGAATGCATGTATATGTGTATGTATGTATATCCATGTGTATGCATGTATGCATGTGTGTGTGTGTGTGTGTGTGTGTGTGTGTGTGTGTGTGCCCTTTGTCTTTGTATGCAGATATTATGGCAGCTAGAAGAAGCAACGGGGGCCCTGGAGCTAGAGTTCCAGGTGGTTGTAAGCTGTCCAACATGGGTACTGAAAATAAAACTTGGGTCCTCTGGAAGAGCAGCAAGTGCTCTTAACCACTGAGCCATCATCTCTCCAGCTTCTCTCTCAAGACTTAGCTCATCCTTTCATTCTATGATTTCTACATGTCGTGTAGGGAAGGATCCATGTGTGTGTTAATAGAATAATGTTTCTAGCCTTTTGTATTCTGTGGTATCTGTTCCATGGACATCATGTGGAAAATGATGGACCGTCTATCAGTCACTCACATGGAGTCCCACCATTTTCTTCCTTGGCACTGCTAGGTCAGCACTCTGCTCTGCAACCTCTTTATAAAGGCATAATTTAATTTAGCACTGAGTTCAGCTAATATGTTTGTCCAAATCTGGGCAAAGGCCATTATAAGCTCACATTGCCTGCTTGCTGCACTCAACCCAGCGATACAAAGTGTCTGGGTTTTCCTATGATATTGGCATGAGTACTGTCCAAGATACCCCGTTGCATCCCCTCCCACCCCATTACAGATCCCACAAACCCCGGTCTCTCCTGGGCCTCTATCATTTCATCATTTCAGTGAAGCTGTGTGAATGGAATCACACAGAATACAACCTTCTCCGAGGGCTTTAATGAATAGCGGAAGTCCCTGAGCTCTGTCAAAGCTGTGATGGTCTGAAGAAGAAATGCCCATGACTGGCTCAGGTATGTGAACATGTGCTTCCCACTTTGTGGCACTGTTTGCAGATGCTCAGGGGGTTTTGTCTTTCCAGAAGTGCAGAGACAGACTTTGAGAGGTGAAGTTGTTGTTGGCACCCTGCTGCCACCACGCCTACCGCCTGCTGTGATGTCCCCAGCCGTGGTAGACTGATCCTTCTGGGACTGCAAACCGAAATGAGCCCTTTATTCTGGTCATGGTGCTTACTCACAGCAACAGAAAGAGGTAGTGTGCAAGTTGTCGGTGAGTCTCTCCTTCCAGTTTCTCGGTGAGGCTCCTTGGTAATGCTGTGGATACCTTACTTAACTGGTCTTTGTTCTGTCTTGTTTATAGCTTAGGAAATGGTAATCAAAACTGCTAGGGGTGTGTGTGTGTGGGGGGGGAATCAATGCCTACATGTGACATGATTACGTCATGTGGTAGCTACAGGGTTAATTTTTTATGGAACTCTCAAGCTAATTTTTGATGTTTCTATACCATTTTACATTCCTCCCAGCAGGCTTGAGAGATCCAGTTTATCCTAGCCCTCGATAGTGTATACTACCATCATTTTTTTGCTTTAACCATTCCCATGGATTCATAACTCGTTGTGGTTAATTGTTATTAGTGTTGTGGCTGATGGTACTGTGCACTTTTTCTTACTGCTATTTGCCATCCGTATGTCCTCTTGCTTGAGTGTCTCTCTTCTCTCCTCTTGGATTACTTTCT
>JADRCD010222944.1:1691-52305 GCA_019843815.1 Montemys delectorum
TAACTCCAGCCTGTGTCAAGTTGACACACAAAACTAGCCAGTACAATGATAATATTATTAAATGTAATATTGATAATTTGCACTGTGCTAGCGAATCTGAATCTGAACACTGATTAACATGAGACAGACAAAACATTCCAGAGAGATCTGGTGGACTGCAGTCTATATTTGTTCATAAAACTCTGCCATATGGTTTATAAAACAATATTGTCTGATTGTCTATGTGGAGGGCCATTGTAAAAGTGGACATTTGCAGTTGTCTATCAAAGTACCTGATATAATTTATGTTTCCCAGAGTGTTTATTATCACTCAACTATTTGGTAGCTTCTAAGATTTTACCCTTGATATATATCTAGAAGTCAGCTTAGCACTCATGACTCTCCACTGATGTTCTAGACTCGCCTGCTGGATTTGTAATTGCCATGAGTAAAAGTTAAAACAAGGATCAGAAAATAATGTAGCTAATAAGTGCAACAGTTTAATTTATATGTCCCTTTTAATACCTTTAAGTGATGTTAATCAGTTCTTTAGTTTTCATTGAGGATATCCCTTAATATGAGGAAAAAGAGCTTGTGGGGATAACACAAGTGTGAATAAATCCATTTTGGGGTGCATCACAAGTCAATGCATGGAATCAAATGATCTTAAAGAGAAAATGAACTTTTAAAGGGCCAATACTTCAGATTCATTCTCTCTGGAACTTTGTATGTACCTAAAGTAGAGTAAGTTAAAACATCTACAACTTTTACCTCCACACACTCAAGAATAGATGCTCAAGAGAGAATAAATTGTAATAGAGAAACACAAGACATATAAAAATGATACTGAAAAATCATTAATTCAAGAACTAAGGAACTCAACGATACTGAAACAAGTGCATAAATTCCAGGGCCCAACCTCAGCTGTTCTGTTTCTTTCTTGAAGGTAGCTAAGGTGGGAAGAGCATCTGAAAGGCAAGACTTAGCCTTAACACATATTTAGGATTGCCTTTTCTATATTAAAACTGTTGTCTATCTTAAGCCTAAGTACTTTGCAGTAGTAGCTGGTCTGCCTGCCCGAGTTCCCCTTGACCAAAAATTGCAGTATCTGGCATTTGTCACCTCACAAAGCATTTATTCCTAGTGCTCCTTTCTCTGGTGAGTCATTCAGAAGCCTCTCTGTCTAAGCTAGTTCACTCATTGTGAACTAGAAAGGAATAAAAGGAAAAGAATTAGATGATTTATAAGGCAAATATGTATAGACACATATACATTCATATACCCACATTCTGACCAGGCACTACCATCTGTCACAATCATCTCCACAATTATTAATGTGTGTTTACATATACACTTATACCTACACATATACATATAGACAAACAGACAAATACACCTGAATTGATGGATGGAAGGATGGATGGATGGATGGATGGATGGATGGATGGATGGATGGACAGGAGGATGGATGAAGGATGAACGAGAGCTTCCCAAGCTAAAGCATTCAACCAATCATTTTATTTCTTTTCTATGGTTTTTTTATACCTTCTTAGACAAAAATTTACTCAGAGATAAAATGTTACATAAAATGAGAGTTATAGAAAGATGTTGATATTAAATTCAAAAGAGTGTTTCATTCTATATGCTTGTTATAATTTCAAATCAACAGTTTTTTATAATTTTGCCTTATCATACTGCATTCCTGTGACTTTTACCTTGGATCTAAATGGTTTTTCTTCAAGACAAATTTGTCTTAAGTCTATTTCCCTTTTTAGTATAATTATAAAACTCATCGCATTTCTTACTCTAAAACCTTTAGACACTACTATGAGGAGTGGGTGCATACTATTCTTGACTCTAATTTTATTACATCATTTAGAAGGGAACCAAAACCATCTCTAAAATTTTTCTAATATTGATTGAATCAAATCATAAATTCTATTGAATCTTTACATATTTGTCTACATAGCATCACTACAAGATAGTTCATTCTCATGTTCTATAGAAATCTGCTCAACAGGGTGGTGGGTCATTACCTAGTGATTGTTATATATTTTATAATGATAGGAAAAGCATACTTAATAGCAGGTATCTTTCCTCGGATATATTTTCCTTGGCTTTGTCTAAAGAAGGAAATCTATCATAGCTTTACAGTCTGTGGATGAACCAACTGAGGAAGTTCACCTACAAGGTTTTAGCTTCTTCTAGATGGGTCCTGGCACATAATGCTACATAAAAACTGCAAAAGGTACAAGGAGATAGGAATGGATCAATTTTCATTTTTCTACATGCTAACCACCAGTTGAGCCAGCACCATCTGTTGAAAATGCTGTCTTTTTTCCACTGGATGGTTTTAGCTCCTTTGTACTAAGCTCAAGTCCAAGTGGATCAGGGACCTCCACATCAAACCAGATACATTGAAACTAAGAGAAAAGAAAGTGGGGTAGAACCTCAAGCAAATAGGCACAGGGGAAATTTTCTTGAAAAGGACGCTCATAGCTTATGCTCTAAGATCAAGAACTGACAAATGGGACCTCATAAAGTTGTAAAGCTTCTGTAAGGCAAAAGACACTGTCAATAGGAAAAAACGGCAACCAGCAAATTGGAAAAAGATCTTTACCAATCCAATATCTGATAGAGGGCTAATATCCAATGTATACAAAGAACTCAAGAAGTTAGACTCCAGAGAACCAAATAACCCTATTAAAAAATGGGGTACAGAGCTAAACAAAGAATTCTTAACTGGTGAATACCAAATGGCTGAGAAGCACCTAAAGAAATGCTCAACATCCTTAGTCATCAGAGAAATACAAATCAAAACAACTCTGAGATTCCACCTCACACCAGTCAGATTGGCTAGGGTAAAAGACTCAGGTGACAGCAGATGCTGGAGAGGTTGTGGAGAAAAAGGAACACGACTTCATTGCTGGTGGGATTGCAAACTGGTACAACCACTCTGGAAATCAGTTTGGCGGTTCCTCCAGAAATTGGACATAGTTCTACCGGAGGACCCAGCTATACCATTTCTGGACATATATCCAGAAGATGCTCCAACATGTAATAAGAATGCATGCTCCACCATGTTCATAGCAGCCTTATTTATAATATCCAGAAACTGGAAACAACCCAGATGTCCCTCAACAGAGGAATGGATACAGAAATTGTGGTACATCTGCACAATGGAGTACAACTCAGCTATTAAAAACAATGAATTTATGAAATTCTTAGGGAAATGGATGGATCTGGAGAATATCATCCTGAGTGAGGTAACCCAATCACAAAAGAACACACGTGGTATGCACTCTCTGATAAATGGTTATTAGCCCAGAAGTTTGGAATACAGGAAGAACAACCCACAAACCACAAGAAACTCAAGAAGAAGGAAGACCAAAATGTGGACATTTAATTCCTTTTTAAAAGAGGGAACAAAATACTCATGGAAAGAGTTGCAGAGGCTAACTATGGAGCAGAGAGTGAAGGAAGGACAAGCCAGCCTAATATAACTATCTCCTGAGAGGCTCTGACAGTACCTGACTAATACAGATGTAGAGGCTCACAGCCATCCATTGAACTGAGTACAGGGTCCCCAATGAAGGTGTTAGAGAAAGGACAAAAAGAGCTGAAGGGTTTGTAGCCCCTTAGGACGAACAACAATATGAACTAACTAGTAGCCTCAGAGCTCCCAGGGACTCAACCACCAACCAAGGACTATACATGGAGGGACTGATTGTTTTGGCAGCATGTGTATATTAGAGGATTGCAAAGTCAATCATCAATGGGAGGAGAGGTCCTTGGTCCGGTGAAGGTTCTCTGCCCCAGTGTAGGGGAATGCCAGGGCTAATAAGTGGGAGAGGGTGGGTTGGCAAGCATGGGGAGGGGGGAGGCAACAGGGGTTTGTTCTTGTTTTTATTTGTTTGTTTGTTTGTTGGAGGGGAAACTGGGAAAGGAGAAATCAAATGACATATAAATAAAGAAAATATCTAATAATAAATAATAAAAAGGGAAAAAATGCAACAACAACAAAAAACTGCAAAAGAATTCTAGTAAAAGTGATTCTAAGTCAATAAAGAAGCAGATGAATTCAATAAAAGATCTAGAGTGGAAAGTCAATAATAGAAAGGGAAAAGTCAGCAAAATGAGTGAGAAAATCAGCACTGTGGTTGAGTAGATCAGCAACACAGAGGGTGCATGCAGCAAGGGGACTGTGGTTTTGGAAATGCTGAAAATTAATAATTCAGTGAGTCAAAAACACAGAGAGTAAAATATCATAACAGACTGAACAATGCTGAAGGATATCATAAAGAAAACGCAATGTTGAGGGCACACTCCATTCAAATATCCATTAGGTAAAATAATGATCATGACCACAGTGTCTAAAAGATACAGACTCACTGATTAAATTAAAAGCTGAGATCAACAGTTGTATTACCTCTAAGAAGAACATCTTATTTGTATATATACCACAAATTAAGTTTAAAGAAAAAGAAACCAACCCACAAAGCAAACAGAAATAGAGGAAGTTTGAATAGTTATTCTGATAACTAATGAAACAGATTTCACATTCAAACTACTCAAAAGAGATAAAGAATATCATTACATAATGGAAACAACAATAACTAAATCATAGTAATTGTAAAAAATGATCATACACACACACACACACACACACACACACACACACACACACAAGGTGTTCCATTCCTGGTACACCCATGATGTGATAGAAGAAGAAAAGTAACTTCTTACAGTTGTCTGACTTCTGTCCATCCATACATATAACAAATATATTACACACATGTACATGTACAGTATATAAAATGTTATGAAAATATTTTAAATACATACAAACATGCACATGCACATCCTCAAATGTATATATACCAAGGAATATATGGGACTAGCAGAAGGAAAACCAGGCTGATAAGATCAAGGACTTGTGTTTAATTTCACACTACAACTATCCAAGTGTCTTCCATATTCATGGGAGTGGTTGGTAGACCAGTAACTATGGTGAATATTTGAGAATCTTTAAGGAATAGAAATAGAAGATGAGGCACACTTGTAGGTGACATTTGAACCCCAGAGATTTCTATTTCCTAGTATTAAAAGATTGATAGCATCAAGGGTCAGTGGGTTTGAAAACTGTATACCTTCCTAAATCTTTAATTATCTTTTATGTTCAGATGCAAATGTAAGACAAAAGAGTATGTAACATGGACACTGACATGGAACTGTTATTCATAACATCATAAACCTAGCAACAACTTAGTTACCTAATCACAAACAAAATAACAACACATTCAGTGTACTGCTAGTCTACAGATAACAAAGATCAGTGCAGAAAGGGAATCTCAAAACAAGGTGATGTTTTAGAAAGTATATTCAGATGATGAATCTGAGGCTCAGGCTTTTCGAGTTTCTGTTGAAAATTCTGGTATAATTCTGATTTCCTTTTATGTGTTACTTGAACTTTTTCCCTTACGACTTTTAATATTCTTTCTTTGTTATGTGCATTTGATGATTTGATTATTATGTGTTGGGAGGAATTTCTTTTCTCTTTCAGTCTATTTGGAGATATTGAGATCACTACTCAGATTTTCACTTTAGGATAAAATATTAGACTTGAATGTGCTACAGTGACTTTATGCTTCTCACATAAACTTTTACTACAATTTGAAAAAAAAAGTTTCATGACTTGAAATATAATATTTTCCACCCGAAAAACTTTTCTATAATCCAGAGGAATAAAAATGATAGGATGGGCCACTATCTCTGAAGGTGAGAAAGTTCCTATGGAGACATAAGCAGTGTGCACACCTCTGTAATGTGGCACATTTGGTGCCTCTCTTGATAGAGAATAGCAGTAATTTGCAAAGCAGTAAATTCTTAACAGAATTTTCATCTTAAGGGATAGTATCAGAGAAGATTCTTCTGAAATCTCAAGAGATTGAAATAGTTCATTTTTGGTATGGAAGACCCAAACTCTACTTAGAGATAAGATTAATGCCAAATGTGACATGTACTGTGTATTACATGGATTATATAATTTCAGAAGGCATAATGAAGACTGTCTCTGTGAGTCTGGACAGACAGAACTCACAGCAACATGATGGCAGGTATCTGACCGAGACATTTTGGTAATCTCCAAGGCAAAATAGGATGGCAGTGCTGAAAAGAAAGAGGGGAGGGGGTGCAAGTGGATTTTCATGGGACACTGTTACTCCTTGATAGAACTTATCACAACTACAGCAAGCTTTTTTATTTAACCCTAGAGTTGAAGATCCTTCGAGTCATAGACTGTAACATCATCCCCCATGACTTATTCCAATCCTGACAGGATATGTGAAGGCCATGCCCTTTCTCCAAATCACTTTATCTGACAGTTGTTACATGTCTTCCACTCCACTATCTTGTCTTCTGGCTCTACCTAAGCAACACCTTTCAGAAGCAACATTCTGTCTTGTCCAGGTGCACTCATCACATGCACACCCTAACATCCTCTGTTTACACTCCTGTAAAGCAGAACCCAGTGCAGTTTGTAAGATATTGTATCTATTCCAGCATAGAGAAGGTCCAGGGTGCCACAGGTGAGGTTTTCTTCATTAAAACCTGTAGTATCAGTTCCAAAGCCCACTATGTATGGATCCCGCAAGGAGAGAGCTGGTCTTCTAGGAGTGCTCTCACTCCCAGGCCAAGAGGTGAGACCTCCACTTTCTCTCCAATAACTGTCTGGAATGGGGCTGATGAGGAGCATGCAGGACATAGGAACAGGGGACAGGATCCTTCTGGTTGCTGTCTGCACCCAGAGCTAAGGCTGTTTCACAGCCTGCTGTGAACAGCTCCCACCAGGAGAAAGCTCATCTTCCAAGAGTGCTCTCATTCCAGGACTCAGAGGTGAGACAGCCACTTTCTCTCCAATAACTGTTTAAAGCAGAATCAGCCAGGAGCACACAGGGAACAGGAGCAGTGGATCTGCTGGGACAAGATCCTTCTAGTCACCATCTACACCCAGAGCTTGGGCCATACCACAGCCCTCTGTACACAAGTTCCACCAGGAGAGAGCTGGTCTCCCAGGAGTACTCACATAAGCTTACAGGTCCACAGGGGGGACAAGCTCCAGCCAGAGAGAGAAAGACAAATTAACACTAGAGATAACAGATGTCAAAAGGCAAGCTCAAGAACCTTACCAACAGAAACCAAGACTATTTGGTATCATCAGAACCCAGTTCTCCCACAACAGCAAGTCCTGGATATGCCAACACACTAGAAAAATCAAGATTTGGATTTAAAATCACATCTCATGATGGAGGATTTTAAGTTGGAAATAAATAACTCCTTAAAGAAATACAGGAGAATAGAGGTAAACGGGTAAAAGTCCTTAAAGAGGAAACATAAAAATCCCTTAAAGAACTACAGGAAAACACAACCAAACAGGTGAAGAAAATAAACAAAACCATCCAGGATATAAAAATGGAAATAGAAAAAATAAAGAAATGACAAATGGAAACAACTCTGGAGATAGAAAACCTAGGAAAGAGATCAGGAGTCATAGATGCAAGCATCACCAACAGAATACAAGTAGAAGAGAGAATCTCAGGTGCAGAAGACACGACAGAAAACATTAACACAATAGTCAAAGAAAATGCAAAATGCAAAAAGCTCCTAACCCAAAAGGAGGAAATCTATGACACAGTGAGAAGACCAAACTTAGGTTAATAGGTATAGAGTTAAGATTTCCAATTTAAAGGGCCAGTAAATATATTCAACAAAATTATAGAAAAAAAACTTCCCTAACCTAAAGAAAGAGATGCCCATGAACATACAAGAAGCCTACAGAACCCCAAATAGATTGGACCATAAAAGAAATTCCTCCTGTCACATAATAGTCAAAACAACAAAGGCACAAGCAAAAAAAATATTAAAAACAGTAAGGGAAAAAGGTCAAGTAACATATGAGGGCAGACCTATCAGAATTACACCAGACATCTTACCAAAGACTATTAAAGGCAGAAGATCCTGGGCAGATGTCATACAGACCCTAATAGCACATAAATGCCAACCCAGGCTACTATACCCAGCAAAACTCTCAATTATCATAGGTGGAGAAACCCATATATTCCATGACAAAAACAAATTTACACAATATCTTTCCATAGATCTAGCCCTTCAAAGGAAAGAAAATGGAAAACTTCATCACAAGGAGGGAAACTATACCCTAGAAAAAGCAAGGAAATTCTTATCATACAGATCTTTCACTTGTTTGGTTAGACTCACACCAAGATACTTTATATTATTTGTGACTATTGTGAAGGGTGTCATTTCCCTAATTTCCTTCTTAGCCTGTTTATCTTTTGAGTGCATTGCCAGGATTGATATAGTAAAAATATGCCAAAATCAATGTACAGATTCCGTGCAATCCCCAAGAGGAGTCAAAGGCAGGAAATAATCAAACTCAGGGCTGAAATCAACCAAATGGAAACAAAAAGAACTATACAAAGAATCAACCAAACCAGGAGCTGGTTCTTTGAGAAAATCAACAAAATAGATAAACCTTTAGCCAGACTAACTAGAGGGCACAGAGATAGTATCCAAATTAACAAGATCAGAAATGAAAATGGAGACCTAACAACAGACATTGAGGAAATCAAAAAAATTATGAGATCCTACTACAAAAGCCTATACTCAACAAAACTGGAAAACCTGGATGAAATGGATAATTTTCTTCAGAGATACCAGGTACCAAAGTTAAATCAAGATCAGATCAATGATCTAAATAGTCCCATATCTGCTAATGAAATAGAAACAGTCATTAATAGTCTCCCAACCAAAAAAAAAACTCAGGACCAGATGGGTTTAGTGCAGAGTTTTATCAAACCTTCAAAGAAGACCTAATACCAATACTCCTCAAACTATGCCACAAAATTGAAAAGGAAGGTACTCTACCCAATTCGTTCTATGAAGCCACAATAATTCTTATACCTCAACCACACAAAGACCTAACAAAGAAAGAAGATGTCAGACCAATTTCCCTTATGAATATCGATGCAAAAATACTCAATTAAGTTCTTGCAAATCGAATCAAAGAACACATCAAAATGATCATCCACCATCATCAAGTAGGCTTCATCCTAGTGATACAGGAATGGTTCAATATACGGAAATCCATTAACGTAATTCACTACATAAACAAACTCAAAGAAAAAAACCATATGATCATCTTACTAGATGCTGAGAAAGCATTTGACAAAATCCAACATCCCTTCATGATGAAAGTCTTGGAAAGATCAAGAATTCAAGGCCCATACTTAAACATAGTAAAAGCAATATACAACAAACCAGTAGCCAACATCATACTAAATGGAGAGAAACTTGAAGCAATTCCACTAAAATCAGGGACTAGACAAGGCTGCCCCTCTCTCCCTACCTATTCAAAATTGTACTTGAAGTCCTAGCCAGAGAATTAGACAACAAAAGGAGATCAAAGGCATACAAATTGGAAAGGAAGATGTCAAATTATCAATATTTGTTGATGATATGATATTATACTTAAGTGACCCCAAAAATTTCACCAGGGAGCTCCTAAACCTGATAACCAACTTCAGCAAAGTAGCTGGATATAAAATTAACTCAAGCAAGTCAGTGGCCTTCCTCTACACAGGTAGAGAAAGAAATTATGGAAACAACACCCTTCACAATAGCTACAAATAATATAAAATACCTTGGTGTGACTAACTTAGCAAGTAAAAGATCTGTTTGACAAGAACTTCAAGTCTTTGAAGAAGGAAATTGAAGACGATCACAAAATTCCAACTCAAATCTTCATAGAGTTAGAAAGAGCAGTTCTCAAATTCATCTGGAATAACAAAAAACCCAGGATAGTGAAAACTATCCTCAACAACAAAAGAACTTCTGGTGGAATCATCATCCCTGACCTCAAGCTGTACTACAGAGAAATTGTGATAACAACTGTATGGTATTAGTATAATAACAGGCAGAAAAATCAATAGAATAGAGTTGAAGACCCAGAAATGAACTCAAATACCTATGTTCACTTGAACTTTGACAAAGTAGCTTAAACCATCCAGTGGAAAAAAAGACAACATGTTCAACAAATGGTGCTGGTTTAACTGGCAGTTAGCATGCGGAAGAATGCAATTCAATCTGTCCTTATCTCCTTGTACAAAGCTCAGGACAAAGTGGATCCAAGACCACCACATAAAACCAGATACACTGAAACTAGTAGAAAAGAAAGTGGAGAAGAGCCTCGAGCACGTGGGCAGAGGGGAAATTTTCCTCAATAGATCACCAATAGCTTATGCTCTAAGATCAAGGATTGACAAATGGGACCTCATAAAGTTACAAAGCTCCTTTAAGGCAAAGGATACTGTCAACAGGACAAAATGTCAACCAATAGATTGGGAAAGGATCTTAACCAACCCTACATCCAACAGAGGCCTAATATCCAATATATACAAAGAACTCAAGCAATTAGACTCCAGAGAACCAAATAACCCTATTAAAAATGGGGTACAGAGTTGAAAAAATAATTTTCAACTGAGGAATACCAAATAGCAGAGAAACATCAAAAGAAATGTTCAACATCCTTAGTCATCAGGGAAATGCAAATCAAAACAACCCTGAGTTGAGATTCTACCTCATACTAGTCAGAATGTCTAAGATCAAAAACTCTGGTGACAGCAGATGCTGTCTAGGATTTGGAGAAAGAGGAACACTCCTCCATTGCTGGTGGGATTGCAAGCTGGTACAACCACTCTGGAGATCACTTTGTGGTTCCTCAGAAATTTGGACATAATACTACCTGAGGACTCAGCAATACCACTCTTGGCATATACTCAGAAGATGCTCTAACATGTAATATGGACACATGCTCTACTATGTTCACAGCAGTCTTATTTATAATAGCCAGAAGCTGGAAACAACCCAGATGTCCATCAATTGAGGCATGGATTCAGCAAATGTGCTACATTTACACAATGGAGTACTACTCAACTATTATGAAATTCTTAGGCAAATGGATGGAACTAGAAAATATCATCCTGAGTGAGGTAACCCAATCACATGGACCCAAGAACACACATGGTATGCACTCACTGATAAGTGACTATTAGCCCAGAAGTTTGGAATACCCAAGATACAATTCACAGTCCACATGAACCTCAAGAAGAAGGAAGACCAAAGTGTGGATACTTCGATCTTTCTTAGAAGGGGGAGTAAAATACCCATGGGAGGAGATATAGAGACAAAATGTGGAGCAGAGACTGAAGAAAAGGTCATTCAGAGACTGTCCCACCTTGGGATCCATCTCATATACAGTCACCAAACCCAGACACTGTTGTGGATGCCAACAAGTGCTTGCTTACAGGAGCCTGATATAGCTGTCTCCTGAGAGGTTCTATCAGTGCCAGACAAATACAGAGGTGGATGCTTTTAGCCAACCATTGGACTGAGCACAGGGTCCCCAATGAGGGAGCTAGAGAAAGGACAAAAGGAGCTGAAGGGGTTTACAGTCCCATAGGAGGAACAACAATATAAAACAACCAGTACCCCCCCAGAGCTCTGAGGGACTAAACCACCAACCAAAGAGTACACATGGAGGGACTCATGGCTCCAACCACATATGTAGCAGAGGATGGCCTGCTACATATTGGTCATCAATGGGAGGAGAGGCCCTTGGTCCTATGAATGCTCAATGCTCCAGTGTAGTGGAATGACAAGACCAGGAAGCACCAGTGGGTAGGTCATTGAGCAGGGGAAGAGGAGAAGGAATAGAGTGTTTTTGGAGAGGAAATCCAGAAAGGGGATAACACTTTAAATGTAAATTAAAAAATCTAATTAAAAAAAAAACAATAGTCAGGCAGTGGTGGCACATGCCTTTAATCCCAGCATTTGCGAGGCAGAGGCAGGCGGATTTCTGAGTTCAAGGCCAGTCTGGTCTACAGAGTGAGTTCCAGGATAGCCAGGACGATACAGAGAAACCCTGTCTCGAAAAAACAAATAAACAAACAAATAAAACCTATGGTATCATGTCTTGGTTCAAGAAAGACATTGTGTAATTTTTGTAGGAGAGGTTCTCATTATTTATTTAACTAATTAACTAATTTATTACTTATTATTAATCAATAATGAAATTAATTATTAATTAATTGATTATTAATTTATTACTTATTATTTTCTTATACATTATATTCTGGCTACAGTTTCCCCTCCCTCTTATTGTCACACTCTCTTCCTCATCTCTGTTCTTCATCAGATCTACCTTTCCTCAGTTTACTTTCTGAAAAGAGCTGGCCTTCAGAGCTATCAACTTAACATGCCATTAAGACACTACAATAAGACCAAGCACAAGTTCTCCAATTCTGGATTGAGTTTAGTTAGTTGGAGTTAAAAGATTCCAAAATCAGGTAACGGAGACACCCCTGACTCCTACTGTTAGGTTTTGCCCCCAAAACCCACTAAGCTACATAATCATATCATATAGAGATAGAGGATTTGTGATTGTCTCACAACCGAATCTTAAAACTGGAGAAATGTTAGCAGGATTCTTTTTAAATGATATTCACTTTTATCACATTGGCTAAGCTCTTTCAAGTGATATGATTACCTTGCCCTAGGTTCTAGGTCAAACTACAGTATGTAAAAGGAATCTGGTTTTGGTACTGATTACACAAAGGAGAGCTGGCCCTGGGGTTCAAAATTATAGGAGAAATGGCCCTGCCACTCTGTTTCTGTAACACTCAGGGGAGCAGCCCTGCACCTCCCCTTGGAAGCACATACGAGCTATACTTGATGGTGTGGGCACATATGAACCAGCCCCAAAGGCATGAGAGCAGGAGAGCTGGCTCTGCCCCTTGCTGGCTGTGATATTGGGTCAGCTAGGGCAGGGTAAGAGGGTTTACACAGAAGGTATGGGTGCTTGAGAGCTGGTTGACTGACCAGCTCAGATACCTCTCAGGCCTAGATCCAGGACTTTGAACCGTCCCATCTCACATCTATCTCATCCATGTAGTACCTAAAGGAGCCAGTCCTACCCATCCAAAGCCACAGAATATCCAACATACTGGATAACAAAAGAATATCCTTGAGGAGTCCCAATAAGATTTCAGTATTGACAACATAGCAGTTCTAAAGCAGTAAACTGTTGGACAAACTGACATACAACAGCATACACAATGATAGATTTTATTCTGTTTTGCCAGAGGTTGCAAGGGTGGAGGATATGAGGTAAATATGAGGTGTAGGGAGGGAGATAAATTGGATTGGGGGTACATGAAATGAAATTCTCAATAAAACAATACAAACTTAAAATTAAAAAAGGCAACTGATTTTATACCACTCATTTTGCCTGCCTATGAGTAAGGAAACAACCTTGCTTTACTGGTTTCCAGGTCTATTTAGACATAGATCTACAGAAGTTAGTGACAGATCTGTCATCGGGGAGTCTCAATAGCCTATTTCTGTGGATGCAATCAGAAGGTCAGTTCTAACTCTTATTCTTTCTTTGCACCACTTTAGGCTAACATTTCAATGGGTCAGGAACAAATACACATGCATGAAAGGAGGAAGGAGGCAAACTGGTGATACATCAATCAAGATATGATTCATGATGTACTTAGAAAGTTTACTTTTCAAATAACAATTAATTAATTTGATGTTTAATTAATTTTAAATTCAATTTAATGTACATTGTTTATAGGAAAAATCACCATTCTCCTCAAAACTTTTAGATGAAAAGGCATGCCACTGAGCTCATAAATGATGTGCCTACCACCAAATCAGGGGCCAGCTTTCTAGGAGTTTGCTTCAATTTTTCTAAGCCAGATTTCTTCAGTATTTCTTGAATCGCCTTCCTTTTTTGACATCTTTCTCCTCTCATGTGGGAAAAGTACAGACGCTTCAAGGCAGACATCATATCTTCCTGCTCTTTTATCTCTTTCCTTCTCCAGCATCACTGTCTAGGGACAGCACAGATGCGGTGGCTGACTGGAGAAAGCGTGAGGCCATTTCTGAACTTCAGGCTGAGCTTCTCATTGATTGGGGGACTGAAGGTAAATTTTTGCATTAGAGTAGTGAAGAAAATGAACAGCTCAGACCTGGCCAGTTGTTCTCCCAGGCAGGCTCTCTTTCCTGTGGGGGAAAAAACAGATGAGTCACTCTCTCAGCTAACTTTGGTACATCAAGACCCTGGTGTTCCCACCATCTTATCTCACTCAAATCCTGAGCTGATCCTGTGCATTTTGATAGTGATTAAGTCTCACATTTTCAAGATTTGGTCATTCTGATTTTGAGTCTGATTCAAAGCGATATTTCCTGACCTTTGGCACAGGAATATATCCGAGACATAGGTTTTCACTTGGTCACCCTGGAAAATGTCACTTTCTCAGGTGTTCTGGTTCTTTTATTTGATTAATGTTGTGTATAAGGTCAGACCTGGGCAATAGGCATTCTCTCAATTCTAGGAGTTGTTGATCTAGATCATACACACATGAACAAGGTGTATTTATTTCAGTGGGTGTATAGACCCAAGCATTTGTGTCCGTGTACATTTTTGCACAGATCTACTCGCCAGGCTCCTTATGGAATATCTGGGTTTAGATGCATGCTCTCTGGTGATCAGGGACAACCCTAGCATGCCACTCTGCTTTTCCTTCCTGAACATCCTCACCATGCATCCCAGAAGCACTGCAGCGTTCCTCATATCTCTAACACATCATCAAGCCCTCTGTTTGTGTGAATTTGTGCACATGTATGCTCCTTGTGTGTACACATGTGTATACATGTGTGTAGAAGTCAGATATGGGTCTTGATCTTTTAAGGTCACCCACTTTATTTCTATAGGCACGTATTTATTTTTGAGATCAGGTCTTTGCAAAGCAGCCTAGGCTGTCTGGCCAATGATCCTTCTCTTTCTGGCTATCTAACAAGAGGGCTACAAGCATATGCTGCCATGTTCAGCTTTTAGTGGGGAGTCCGGGGATCAAATCAGGGCATTATGCTCACAGAACTAGTAAGTGACTAGGTGAACTACCATGCCAGCTACCTTAAGCTACTTGTTATTAGCGTCCCTCTTTTCTAATCAATACATTTAGAGTGGGAAAAAAAAGTAATAATATAAAATCCAAAGCAACACCTATGGCTTAAGATTGGCTTTTCTAACTAAATAGAAGTATACTGAGATGTATAGATTGGTTCTGAGAAAGAGCTTTTATGAGCATCCATTGTTTTCCAGTTATTTCATCTCTCCACTGACTGAGTAAATTATACTACTACTAATAACACTTACAGTGCACCAAGTCTGTCCCTTCACAATACAAACCAATGTGGAGGCTAGTGCTAAAGTTCATACTAGAGAAACATAATTTCTTTTGCTTTGTTTCATCTTTTCCTTTCCCTTTCTGTCTTTTTTTCTTTTCTTGTTACCCCATCATCACTTGTTCACATTCTCTCTCTCTCTCTCTCTCTCTCTCTCTCTCTCTCTCTCTCTCTTTCTCTCTCTCTCTCTCTCCCTCCCTCCTTCCTTCCCTCCCTCTCTCCCCCCTCTTTCTTTCTCTCCTATAAGTAGGTATTGAGACTAGCATTTTACATACTTGTATATTTTAACTTAAATATCCCTGTCTCTCTTTTAACCTTTTATTTTGAGACAGGATTTCTCTAATTTTCCTAGGATGCATTTAATGACTACATGTTGCAGGATTAACAAAGGTAGAGATGATTTACTTGACAGGACATATGACATGTGCCTCGGAGGTGGTCTACTTATAGTGAGCTTAAGAGTTCTAACATCTCTTGATTTACTGTGGATGAAGGGATTCAAAGACTGAGCAAGGTTGTAAAAGTGGAATAGTTAACAAGGGAAACCCTACTATCTTATGATGGAGGAGTTCACAAGATCTCACAGGATTAGTAAAGGATACATTACTTCAAGAGTATACTGTCAGTGCCTCTCTCTCTTTCTCTCTCTCTCTCTCTCTCTCTCTCTCTCTCTCTCTCTCTGTCTCTGTCTCTTTCTCTCTCTCTCTCTCCTTCCCTCCCTCTCTCTTTCTCTCCCTCCTTCTGTGTGTGCGTGTGTGTGTGTGTGTGTGTGTGTGTGTGTGTGTGTGTGTGTATTACCCTGAGGACTATGAATAGTATCCCAATGTTCATCTAGGCCATATAATTTGAATGTATGTTGTTTAATTTTTGTTTCTTCATTTATCAGCAAGGGCCCTGAACTACAGCCTTGGTTGCCAATTGATACACCACTAAGAAATAGCAGAAAATTAAACACATGTGCCTAAGGTAGGTCATGTGAGCCATGCTCTTGTTGGGATTTTTTTTTTAATTTGGTTGCTTCCTTTTCTTGCTTCCAGGCCCACATGAGGAAGTCATGTTCTTCAGCCATACACTTCTAACAAAGGTTGTCTCATCTCAGGCACAGGTCACATGGCCACAGACTGAGAACTCTAAAAACATGAGCTAAACAAAGCTTCCCCTACTGAAGTTGTTCCTCTCAGATATTGTTTCAGTGAGGTGAAAGTTGACAAACAACTTGGGCTAAAGGTTACTTGACGCTTTTGATTTCAGAAAATAAGAGCAGCAACAACAGCAAGAAAAGCAACCAGAAAAATGACTTGTTGAGTGAAATAAGAGGACTGACCTAGGCCCTGGTCAATCATCTTTATGAACTCTGTTCTTATGCTCTACGACACTACTTGTTAATAGAGAACCTGTCAAGCTTTCCTATGATGAAACTGTTGAGTTTGTTGACTCACTCAGAAGAAGGCATGAATGAGAATGCTTTCATGTAAACATAGCTTTTCATATTCAGTGATGAGACACAGAAAGTCTTTTTACTTCTAGTTAACTTTTCCTAGAGAGGAGCATCTTTGAAATACACTCCATTTTCCCCTGGTGGCTTCTTTTAAATCTTCTAGAAATGGCAAGAACAGGAAGCAGGAGGGGGAAAAAAATCAAAGAATGATTAAAAAATTCACTTTGCTTGGTTAATCAAGCAGGTCTTTCAGGTTTGTCCATGATGCTCAGTTTACCTGGTTTCCATTGTGCATCTCTAAGCAAATGCATTTTATTTTTCTCCATCAGAAATTGAGATGATGACAATAAAACAGAGACAACTGTCCTCTATCGTTGCTTTCACATTGTGTGCAGTGTGACTTCTACACTATTCCAAACAAAAGCTTAAATAATGTTCCTCCCCTGCAATTATGGCTGGCTTTGTGACTCATCACCAAAATACAAAAGACCTTTTAAAACTGGGCCTCACCAGGCCTGTGTGTTTCTGTCCTCCCAGTTGGGACATAACCACCACCATGCGAATGGAACACTGGCTTACTAGAGGGTGAGAGATGATATGAGAATTCTGCCCTTCCAGAGATCATCATAGTCCAACAGTCAGCCAGAAAGTAAACAAAGAAGAGCCAAGCCATCAAACTATCTGGAAACCTGTGAGCAACATCAGGTTCTTACTAAGTGATGTAATTTGAGATGCTTGCTGTACATCAAGATTCTAGATGATACACATGATAAGAAATCGGTGAATCTTAAAATACAGGGGTTCAGAACTATGGAGACTACTTAAAATTTGCTTGTAATTCATATACATTGGCAGCAATGGACCTAGAGGAATATCTTCTTGTGGAAGCCATGGATAGGGATCTGCCCACATTCCTCTCACTCATCTCAGGAAATATCACACAAGATATTTATTTGAAATGTAAAAGGGGATATAACTCCACACCTTTCATATTTCATTGATCTGACTCATAAACTAACAGAGACTTAGGGTAAAACCAAACAAAATTGACAAAAAAAAAGAATGAAAGAAAATCATTGAAAGGATTCTTAATGATATTCTGCTACACTCATAGATCAGTGTCTCATCCAGGTGTCATAGAGAGGCTTCCTCTGGCATCATATGGGGTTGGGTGCAGAGACACACAGCCCAACATTATGCAGAGAGACATAGTCTAAATTAGAGGACTCGGTTGGATCCCTCCTCTCACAAATCCCAGAATCCCATGGAAGACTGAGAGGAAAGAGTGTAGAAGTCAGAAGGGATGGATTATACAAGGAAAAGGTGTCCTACTGATTCAACTAAGGAGGAACTCACATAAGCTCGGCGAGACTAAAAAGGGCAAGCACAAGGCCTTTATGAGGTGTGTACCAGGTTCTCTGGATATATATTATAGGTGTTACCTTGTTGTTTTTGTGGGACCAGTAACAGTGGGAATGCCCTTACCTCTCATACTTTGGCCTGCACTCAGGACCCTTATTAGATTGCCTTGTTATATTATATCTTGTTTTCTCCCTTTGGACTGCCTTTTCTTGGTGTCCTACTATGAATAGGAAAAGGATGTGGAGTGTTGGGTGAGAGGGGAGTTGGGGAGATACTGGAAAGAGTAGAGTGAGAGGAATCTGTGGTCAGGATGTAGTGTATAAAATCTAATTTCAATAACAAGGAAAAGATAATAATGAAATAATAGAGTAAGTGAAATATGTAGCTAAGATTTTGTGCTATCATTTAAAACTTCTGGACAGAGTCACTGTGTCCTATCAGGTTTCCCATTAAAGGGAGTTGTGACCAGTGAACAAAGGGATAGACAAGCCCAGGTGAAAAGACAAAGAGATCAGAATCAGTCCAGCCAGACACACCCAGGGCAACACAACACTGAGAAACACTGGCTCTGGATGCAAATTGGTAAGAGGGCATATTCAAGCTTCTCCTTTGCTGAACCCAGGGGTCATGAAAAGTGGCACTGCCCCAAATAATCAAGCAAACTCGTTGACCTTTTGAAGGATTGCAGTGTGGCTTCTGTGCAGCATTTAGTCACCTGCTGGAGGCGGTGTTAGGAAAGACAAGCTTCAGCGTGAGAACATCTGGTGGACATTGAGTCCCAGGTGCATCACATTCCGCTAGGTCTGTGTCTTCATCTCTGCAGGGCTCACTCATTCCATCTTGAAAGGCTGTGGTAAGTCCTATGATCCAAGGGGCTTCTCTGCTCATTATCTATTCTACTGCTCTCATGCTCTCAGGTGTATGTCTAACATGTGATGTATACTCAGTACACATTTATGGAACTAAGGAACTTTAAAATTATTTGAAAATATATGTTCAAAGCATAGAAGTCAATAACTGCAATACAATAGAACATTTTGTTACTGCTTCAACAATTGTATGACTATAAGATTTTGTTCATAACTGGCTGGCTAGAAAGAGATATGCCGGGGGGCGGGGGGTTGCCACTATATCTTCTTCCCTGACTACCAAGTTGCACAACACAAAAATATTTAGCTAGAAATTTTAAAGCATGCTTAAAAGACAAAGACTTGCCTGTTCAAGGAGTTCTTGGATAGGTCAGAATCCAACCCAGTTAAGCAAATGATTTTTACAATTATTGCTTCGTGTTTCCATTGTGGTGACTAGGTAACTACTCCCTCATTTCTCCTCACCACCTCATTACAAATCTTCTCCATTTCCATGTGTAGATGCATCCCTTAAAATAACTTGGGACACTGAAACACCTTATGGAGGTGGCACATATCCACCTTATTGAAGCAGAGCCAGAGGATGAGTTTCTATCCTTAGTGTTTTGGAAAAGAGAATGAGGAAAGCTGGAATCCCCAGCAGAGGCAAGGGAGGATGAGGATTATGCTGGGTCTGAAGAAGTGGCAAGTCCAAGGACTGCAGGGTTGCAACCAAAGTCAAAATAAAGTCAAATTGGGCCACCTGGAGACAAGATGAAGGAGGGGCTGAGGTAGAGCACTGAACTTACTTCTGTTCTTCACAACTCACCCATTGAGAATGGTAGAAAAGATTCTCTCTTCTTAAATTGTCCATTCTCCAAAAAGTGCTCTGGATTGAACTCATCTGGAGTGGCCCATTCTTTTGGGTCCCTGTGCAGTGCAGTTAGGTTGGTTAGAACCATAGTACCCTAGAAATGACAGCAAAGAGTCAAGTCTTGATATAAGGAGTAGACCTGTAAGGGCATAGGTGGTTCTCTAGCTCTCAAGCATTTATATTGAATTCACTATTTTAAATTCCATCTAAATTGGAATTGAGATATACATTCAACATTGAGATCCCTCTCCCTGTCACAGTACCTTTCTCTTTGTCTAGAACTCTTTACAATGACTGTAAGTGCCTGCTGGGGATTTACCAGCCCATTAAGATTGCTCTTTAATGCTGAACAAATGCCTAGAGGAAGGTAAACACATTTTGGCATCCAAAAGAGTATTATGTGGCAGACAGGAATAAAAACCAACTCAGATACTTCCTATAGTGAGGACAATAGCAGGTCCATGAAGGGAATGGTGTGTCTTTCACCTCTGCTTCTCCATTCTTAGTCTTCAACATGGAGGCTTCTGAACCCAGTTTCTCTGCATGGTTAGGGAAATATCTACATAACCAGTGAAACAAGACCAGTTCACCAGGCTTCCTAGCATTGTGCCAGGACTTTCCAGAGTATGCCTTTCCCTCACACTAACTCATGCTTCCTTCAGTGACTTGATCAATTCTTTCTTATCATTATTGGTTCCAAGTGCCAACATAGTGCAGGCTGCCCTTGCTTTCTTAGACTGAAGAACATGACTTAGTCACATCCCAGTGTCCACTTCTCATCATTTTCTTTACCAACTCTGTAGGATGTCTCCATCAACTTATGCTAGTATCTGTGAAGATAATCACAGGATAATCAACTAATGGTAGTAGACCTTCCCTGACTGTGGATGGCACCATCTCACAAGCTGATGGCCTGGATGAAATAAAAAGAATGGAAGTGAGGGCTAAAAATCCAACCTCCTATTGACTTTTTTCTCTGCTTCTTGGCTATCATTATGTGATTTGATTGGCTCTTTCACCATCCCCCTTCCATGCTGAACTGGAACTTTGGGAATTTTGTCACAGCCAAGAAATGTTTGATTTGATCACCCATGTTGAAATAAGAAGAACAGAAGGAATTTTAACTTTGGGAGCATGGAGGGTATAAGTTTCAAGAAACCCTATGCAGAGTTTTAAGAGAGCTGGGAGATGTGGTGGGGATTCAGTCCATAAAGATGAGTAATTTAACAGGGACACATAGCAAAACATCAAATGACATTTATTCATGTCAAATAAATGCAAATCCCACAGAAGAAGTATGGGATGACCAGAGTGGACAGAACAGGGTTAGTTCTGGATTCCCACTCTTATTGTTTTAAAGTAGAGAGATTTTATGCAAACCAAGTTTCTTTAAGCCTGAACTTTCCAATCTCAAAACTAGATGGATGGTTATTCTGAAAAGTTGATATGCCTTTCTGAAGGAGAGAAAATTCTGCAGCACACAAACATTATATAGTATCTAATGCATTTTGGAATGGTTTCTCTTATATAAATCACTTGTGTGTAAATAACATTGGAATTAAGCCTGTGGGTCACTGTTTTAGAAATAACAGTCTCACCATGATGGTAGTACAAGTGACTCAAATTTTATTCACATTTCAAATCTATATTTCAAGGATTGTGTAAAAGTAGGAGTATTTTCTAACCTGGAAACTCTTTAGACTTGAGAGCTCCTCTCTGGGGTAAAGTCAGGTAGCAGAGAACTGCTGACTGCTGTGAGCCATCGGCATAGGAAGATGCTGAAAGACCTTTAGCAAATAAAGCCAGGCTTTGCCTAAACATATTTGACCAAAGAGTCTTTTTTTCCCTACTATACATGCAAATATCTGTAGAGACGCATAGAGGATAATGAGTACTATAGCAAACATAATTTACTTCTGCTGATTTAAGTATCTTGAAGCAGGAATATATGTCACAGTTACTTTAGGTTCATAGGAGTACATAAAAATGGACTGAGATATCAAAAGCTGGGAGTACAGTTACCTTTGGCAGGTGGAATCCATTCAAGTCGGTATCCATTGCTACTTCCCTGGGAACATTCAAGGGGATGATGTTGCCCATCCTCTGCACCTCATGGATGACAGCATTGGTGTAAGGCATGCGTTCTCGATCAGCCAGGCTTGCTGCCCTCTTCTGGCCAATAACTCTGTCAATCTCTGCCTGTACTCTTTCTAAAAGTAAATAGGATGGTCTATCAATTTTTTAATTTCATGATTTCTTCTAATAAACAAGTTGTCTCTGAGACCTTATCAGCTTTTATCTAACTTTAGTGTCCTGGCTATAAAGAATTGTTTTTCAACCCTTCAAATAATTGATTAAAAAAAAAGACTCTATAACTCTACTTGAGCCTACAACATAATCGTAAGTTTTCATAAATCCTGAAATGAGGAGCTGTGAGCAGCATTGCTAATCTCAGAGCAGAACCTAGTGTGGTATACTCTCATTACACTAAGCAGATTTGTAAACAACTCACATTCATGTTTCATAGTCCTAGAGCCTGGGAATTCTAAAGCAGGGCACCAAGAAATTTCTTATCTGGTAGCAACAATTTTCTGCCTCATAGATGGAAAAGCATTGTTTTCTCTTCATGTCACAGAGAAGATAAGTCTCTCTTGTAAGAATTTGAAACATAATACTCTTCAAAGTTTTGTATTTGTGTCAGTGGAGAGCGTTTTATTGCATGACAGTGGAGGTCAAAGAACATCTTGTTGTAGTTCTTTCTCTTCTACCATGAGGTTTTTGGGAACTGCACTTATGGCAGATTATTAATTAGCAAGATTCTTTACTTCTTGACTTGTCTCCCTTGTTCCACTGGTATTTCTTTTAAAGTCATTAATTCCTTTCATAGGACTAATCACCTTCTAACATCATACCATTGGTAATTAGGTTGCAACAAGTGAATTAATGGAGAATACATAAACGTTCATACTTCAGGACATCAGTAGACTCCAATTTCTTAAGATATTGTTGGACAACACTGCTAAAGAAATTCTTTATAGTTCAGATCACACATCTGACTAATGAGAATAATTATGTTATGTCTTATCCAAAGTATAGTTTGAAATTTCTATGAATGAATAGAACTATACTAATAAATGGTAATGGTTGTTAACTGTCTTCCAAAATGACAATACAGCGTGAACAGTTATCCAGCAAAAAACTCTAGCTTCTGGAATCCTTGAAAAGTCAATGACCATGTGACTCAGTTCTGGAATCCTTGGAAAGTCAATGACCATGTGACTCAGTTCTGGTAAGTAAAACACAAATAAACAGCTGGTCCCAGTGGCACATCCTTTTAATCCCAATATTAGGGAGGCAGAAGTTAGGCAGATCTTTGAGTTCTAGGACAGCTTGGTTAACAGAGTGAATTCCAGGACAGTCTGGGCTACACAGTGAAAGCCTGCCTTAAAAAGCTAAAAAAAAAAAAAAAATTGTAAATAAACATGATTTGTCATCTTTGGAACATGGTCTGCTACAGCAGGGTGTCTACTTTCCTCTTTCCCCTTCTAGGGAAAGGAGTGCTCAGGGGTGCTCACTTCAGGGAGCTGAGCTTCACTTTAGTTTCAATTTCAGCAACGATTTAAAAGGAATTTATAGCAAAAAGCCTATTAAAAAATCTGGCTTAGAGATTTCTCCTGACAGAGAAATAAATGTCTATCAATTACACTACTATCTATATAAAAATGAACTGGTAGGAAAATAGATTTGGCATAAAACTTGTCACAATAACAGTTTTTCATTTATGTTCTATGTAAGTAGCCAAATAACTTCAGTCTGTGACATCCCTGCCTCAAGTTCTTCAAGTATTTTGACTAATGTTGGGTACCACCAATCACAATTCTTGCCAGAATTTTTAATTGCACAGTTCAATAATATTAAATGTGTCCCTATTGTACTAGCAGTGGCTATTACCTTTCTATCTTGGAAAATCAAAACTGTGGTATTATATAATTGCTTTCATTCAGTCATTTTGAATAGATACCTAACTATTCAACATAACTAATTTGAGTTGATTAGGGCAGTTCATGTGATTTATTGATTGGTTATTTAACGTAGGGCAATTTTCTGATAACTCATATATTATTAGATGGCCATCAGAACTTCTTTCTCTCTAGATGAAAAGCTGCTGTAACTCATGCATCAATTTTTGGTTAGTGAATCATCTCAATTGTCCTATCTCTTGACTATTATGTATATTTCAAAATGAACACCAGTGTAACTTTTCATGTAAATTTACTGATATTTTGAAGCTGCTATTCTAGAGGCCAAGTTTGTATGCTAACTCACTAGCTAGCTTTAAAACCTAAAAAGATTACTGTTCAGGTAAATATGTACCTTACTTGAAACTCAAGATGCATACACATAAGCACAGGTACATATATTCATTTTGTATTCATAAACAAAAATATTTGGGCATGGAAGATAGCTCCAGTAAAGGGATTGTCCTGTAAGCATGAGGACCTAAGTCTGATTCTTATAATTCATGGATAAAAGCTGGATATGGTAGAAAACACTTCTAATCCCAGGGCACTAAGAAAGTGGCAACAGGAGATCCCATGGCTCACTGGACAGACACTGACTGTGGTTCCCTTGACAATTTCCAGGTGAATGAGTAATCCTGTCCCAAAAAGGGAATGGTTTCCAAGGAGTGATCCTTGTCGCTGTGCTATGGCTTCCACATGTCTACACACACACAGGGATTGTTCCATAAACAAATTTTCTTTACTACATGGGAAGTACTCTGAATTTTTCTATGCAATTTTTGTTTTAAGGCAAAAAAAAAAAAACAAGAAAAAATTCAAAGAACAAAAACAATAACAAAATGAAATAGAACAAGAAGAGCAACAACAAAGCACATGTTCTATAATAGGAAAAAAGTTTCTATCCTCTAATCATTAAAATTTTCTAGAATCTGGAATCTGATGGAATAAAAATGATAGGATGAACCACTTGCCCTGACATATGCCAGTCAGTGGAGAAAGAACTTATATGATAAGCAGAACTATGGAGTACTATTCTGTGATCTCTGGAAGAAGAGAATGACAGTTATTCCCAAGTCATCAAATTCATGGAGGAATTTGAAATGACTTGGAAAAGTACTACTTGAGATCATTCTTCATGAATGGAGAAACATTGTGACAGTATACTGGTGGTAGAGGGAAGATGTAATATCATGGCTTAGAGTCAGAAATAAGGACCAGACTAAGAGAGGACATGGAGTATAGGAAAGGCACCATAGAGGGTGGGTGGATCTGAAACAGGAAAGGCAGAAAGATACTATGACAGTGTATAAAACAGCAGAATAAAGAGTTTAAACAGACTGCAAGGTAAAATGTGAGGGGTCTACTAAAAAAGGAAGAAGGAAAGAAAAAAAAGGAAAAAGGAGATGAGAGGGTGTACTCTGTATGTGTCTACACTCCTGGAATCCATCTCAGTCCCAAAAGAACATGCAGAAGGCATTCCCATTCCCAAGTACACACAGCTTCACAGCTATGCCACCTCCTTTCACTGTGCCATGTTATCTTCTGGCCCTCTCTATGCCATAGATTCCAGAGCAGAATGCAGCTTTGTCAGGAGCAGTCAGCATATGTTCACCTTGCACTTCTGGGTAGAGAGCCATGTAGAGCAGAGCCCAGCGTAATGTAGTAGA
The DNA here is from genome assembly GCA_019843815.1 of Montemys delectorum. Classification (NCBI taxonomy): domain Eukaryota; kingdom Metazoa; phylum Chordata; class Mammalia; order Rodentia; family Muridae; genus Montemys; species Montemys delectorum. Next base: position 27,212 of record JADRCD010222944.1, read on the forward strand.
TGTTGTCTCGGTTCCAGCAAAGAAGAGATCCAAAGTGCTGCAGATGAGGTTTTCTTCATTGAAACTTGTAGTTTTCTCTGGGTACTAGAAAGACAGTGTTTAGTTGGAAAATCTGTGATTATTTAAATACACAGGTTCTGACCCTGGGTAACAAATGGGAATGTTGCTATTTGAAGTGGTGTTACCTTTAACCTCCTCAGGACCCAGTGATATCATAAGAGTTATCATGGTCTAAATACAAGGAGATTTTGACACGCAGGGTCTTCTTCATCCTTGGCAATGAGTTCGGAAGGATTCATTTGCAAATAATATTACCCTGACCTCATTAGAAAGTACTTTTTTGCTCCAACTGCTGTAGACTGACCAAGAGCTTCTAGTACTTGTGTGGACAAATATCAAGAAACTATTTTCTATGTGACTACACTTTTGGAAATGCAAACATGACAGAATAAACCCACCCACAGATATTCAACTGTGATATTCCAGTATCAGCTAAGTCACTAAGTCACTATGTTATTTAAAACTTTCATTTCACATTTATCTGATTCAGTTTATAAAATGAAGATAACACATACCACTTAACATGTCATATCAACTCTATGAGATGAAAAAACACATATGAAAAACCTACAGGTGTTTCTGTTGATTCCAGAAGGACTGAGGTGAATTCTCAATGTTTATTGATTCTTTGATCTCTTCATTAATATTTCACACCTAACCTTGTTGAGTCTATCAAATGTTCTTTGGTATATAATTCCTTTTTTTCTAACTTCTCCTAGATGTATCATTGTTTACATTGCTTATAATTTTGATGGTCTCACACCTGTACTCCATATAGTGAATAATTTGACCAGTCTTCTGGGAACAAAATGTTATTTCCTTTGAAACTGTGTCAGGAAGATGAAATATTGATAGACCACGAAAAGAAATTTACTATTATGCTCTAGGTTAAAAAAAAAAAAAAGGAATATATAATCTTTTTTTCTTTATTAGATATTTTCTTTATTTACATGTAAATTTCTCCTTTCCCAAGTTCCCCTCCAAAAAACAAACAAACAAACAAAAACAGCAAGAACAAATCCCTTTTGCCTCCCCCGTCCCCATGCCTGCCACCCCCACCCTCTCCCACTATTGGCCCTGGCATTCCCCTACACTGGGGCACAAAACCTTCACAAGGCCGAGGTCCTTTCCTCCTATTGATGATCAAATTTGTGATCCTCTACTATACACATGCTGCCAGAACATTCAGTCCCACCATGTATAGTCCTTGATTGGTGGTTGGGTCCCTGGGAGCTCTGAGGGACTAGTTAGTAATTGTTCGTCCTAAGGGGCTGCAAACCCTTCAGCCATAGAACCTTTCTCTAACTCCTTCATTGGGGACCATGTACTCAGTTCAATGAATGGCTGTGAGCCTCTACATCTGTATTAGTCAGGTATTGTCGGAGCCTCTCAGGAGATAGGCAGAGATTAACTATGGAGCAGAGACTGAAGGAAGGAATTTATAATCTAATGAGTCAAAGCGCATAGGACAGACTCAGTGATGTGTATTTGCTAGAAGCCTATTTTGGTCAGAGCATTAAAAATAGTGTTATAGCTTAACTTTAAAATGATTCCTTCAGGCTCAAGTTTTGACTACTTTGTTCCTAGCTGCTGGGACAATTTTAGGATAGTTTGGATCATTGGCAGGTGGTGTCCATCTGGAGGAAGTTAGTAAGCAGAAATGGGATTCCTGTGGTTGTGCCAAAGTCCTGGGTCCTGGCTAGTTTGAGATTCTTGGTCTAGCATGAAATAAACTGACTCCACAGCATCCTTTTCCCATATATTTTCCTTCCTTTTGGACCCCTTGAAAACATCAGCCAAAAATAGACCTTCAAACTCTTAAATTGTTTCTGCAAGTTACTGTCGCAAGATGGAAAAGTATAAATACACACAACTGGTTGCATTCTTTTTGCTTGTGCATGATTGGATGGTGTTTATAAACACATAATCATGAGAAGGTAGATGCCGCATTTATGCATTAAAACTAAACTCCAGAATTCAGCTAAATTTTGCCTGTGTGGTGTAATATGCCTAAAATGGATGAGTAAAATTGGCTTTGTATTGACTCACCCAAAAATAAAGCTCTGAAGTTTAATTACTAATTTCTTTTTGTATATGTTTCTTTCATGTATTGGTAAAAGGCAAGGAAGAGGGTGAAAGGGAAGTATCTGCATTTACAGTCAGGACACTGTAAATTTCTAACACCCCTGAGTTAATACTACTTATATGGTATAATATTTCACTTATATGGCTTATAAGAAACATTGATATACAAGGATGTCTATACCTTCATTTTTGGAACACTCATATGCTACTTGATGAGCTAAGATACACTTTGTAGATTTGATTAATTGATTAATTAGAGAGGACAATTACTCTGAACTATCCTTGTAAGAAGGGGGCTCAAAGGTCAAAGCCAAATAGATCAAGGAAAAAGAGATGCTACAGTCTAGGAATTTGAGGAGTCATAACACAAGATAGCTGTGTTCTCTAGGAGTCTGGAGAGGCAGCATCATAGTTTCCGTAGCCTTTCAATGAACCTTGTGTGGTAAATAAGAGTTAAAGTAATGAGAGCTGCAGGAGAATAAATCTGTGCCAAGTTAAACCCTAAGTATGTGGTAGCCTGATGCAGGATTGATTGAAAATTATTAAATGAATACATTGTCTCTATGAAGAAGACACAGAAGCATCTCTCTCACCTTTGCCATTTCCTTGAGGAAAGCATCAATGAAGTCTCTTGGCTCATCAGGATTCCAGTCTTTCCGGTGATCATCAATCATACAAGAGACAAACAATTTCAGTTTTTCCCAGTTTCTGAAAACTCTTTGATGTGATCCAGGGATATATTTCATTATCCATGGAAAAATATTGTAGAGCTGATTGGGAAAAATAAGATAGTCATGGAGACAACATGGTAGCATTTTACAGTGTTTCCATATATAGTCTTGTCTTTCTACATGTTTCTTACTGTGAAATTGTGGGACCAACTTTTTTTCCCTCTCTTCTTCCTCAAAAATATTTCAACTCTGACATGCAAAATATATTGAGCCTCCGAACACTTAAAGTTCAACTGTCTGTTACATGCTATATAACACTACCTCTTTATCTGGACATTAAAACAGCATTCAACACTGTTATTTATTATACTATCAATTCCATTACAATTTATTTTGCATATAATTTCCAGAAAGAATATTTATCAGTGTAATCATATGCTTGACTCTGTTACTTTCTATATTCAAAGGCTGTACCTAGACTCAGAATTGGACAAAATCTGTACGTCTTACAGAATTGGGAACCCCCAAATCTTTATCATTTCTCTAGATAATCCAACCACAGAGGCCTTGAGAGCACACTGAGTTCCTCGGCTCATACTATTCATTGTGCCTAAAAATTGTCCCCGATTTTTTTTTATAAACCATATCCCTCACTTCATAAAACATTGGCTAAGTCTCTTTGGAGATAGTTTACTTGATTATCCTTGAAGGGACAAATATATTCAGACTCCTCTAGTTCTCTGACATGACTTATTTCATCTATGAGGAATAACCAATAAGAAGTGCGGTGCAGGTAACTATACATTCTGGTACCAGTACTGGTTTAATTCCCATATCATAAAACTCCATCTTTACTTAAATAAAGTAAATGGTGAATGAGGTTTCAATAATATTTGTAGTGAACAGATAACATAACAAAATATAAATCAACAAGATTTAAAATAAGACATACATGGGTGTGATTTCTACCTCTCTGGCCTCTAGTAATAATAAGTTGTAACAGGTATAATAATAGTATTAATGATATTAATATTATTACAGAGTAGTATTGGTAATATACAATGTACTAATGGGGTCTTGCTGTAAATGACATGAATGACATGAGCAGTGAATGACATGAGACATACAAAGGATTCCACAGATCTCTGTTGGGCTGCTATCTCTATTTGCTTGTGCAACTCTGTACCAATTTGCAGACACTATATTGCCTCCTTTTCTATGTAAGAGGGCATTGTAAAAATTAATGGACTTTTGCAGCTATCTAACAAAATGACTGGTGTAACATATCTTTCCAAGAACATTTATTATCACTCTCTGCTACCTTTTTGTTCCCTTGTAAGATTTTTTTTTACCCTAATACACACCTAGAAGTTGGCTGCACACTCTCTGATCTCCACTGACTTCCTAACCTCTGCTCACTAGGAGAAGAAAAATATGGAGCCTGCTGGACTTTTAACTACCATGAGTAAGAGTTATAACAAGGAACACAAGATAGTATAGACACTAAGGGCAACTGAGCTCATTCTTTATACCACGTTTCATACGTATAAGTCTTGCTATTCATTTCCTTAATTTTCAGTGAGAGTATCTCTGAGCTTGAGGAAAAAATGCTTGTGGGGATACCACAAGTGAGAATTAATCCACTCTTGGATGCATCATGGAGAATTTGATGGTATAGAAATAGAAGTTCTTAAAGAGAAAATGAACTTTTAATGGACCAATAACTGTGCTTCAGATTCATTCTCTCTGGAACCATGTGTAGCCCCCGCATGGTAAATCTAAAACATCTGCAACTGTTATTTCCACATATGCCAAAAAATATGTCCAAGTCAGCATAAAGTGGAATACAGAAACACAAGTATGTAATGCTATCTAAAAGTTGCAAAAGGACTCTAGTAAAAATGATAAGTGACTTTGAGGAGGTAAGCAAACAGGTGAATTTAATAAAAGACCCAGAATAGGAACCCAGCAATAGAGAGGGACAGGTCAGCAAAATGAATGAGAAAATCAGCAATATGGTGGAAATGATCAGCAACAGAAAACACATGCAGCAAGGGAACTGTATAAAATAAAACATACAGCAGATGTGCAGCTTGGTCTTCATGTGGGACCTGAACAACTGGGGCAAGGGTGGTCCCAAAGGCTGCTGCCTGTACATGGGATATATTCTTCTAGCTGGACTGCCTTGTCTGCTCTCTGTAGAAGAGGAAGCACCTAGGCTTGCAGAGTCTTAATGTACCAGGTTTTGGGGATACCCAAGGGGGGGGCACTCATTCAGAGGAGAAAGGGAAGGTGGAGGGGAAGGATTTTAGGAGGTGGACAGTGGGCAGGATAAAAAGTGAATAAGTAGAAAATGTCTTGTAAAGTAATAACTGAATGTGTCAAAAATGCACACTGGAACACATCAGTAACAGACTAAACTATGCAGAAAATATCAGAATGTAGCACAATGCTGAGGACATGCTCTATTCAAATATCCATTAAGTAAAATAATGAGCATGTTCATGATGCCTAGGAGAACAGAGTCATTATCTACATTGAAACCTAGATCAATGTTTGTGTGATACCTAAGAAACACATCTTAGTGGTAAAGATATCCACAAATAAAGATATAAAAAAGAAAACTAGTCTATAAAGCAAACAGAAATAGAGCAAGGTGGTATAGTTACTATGATATCTGATGGAACAGACTTCAAATCCAAACTAGTCAAAAGAGGTAAAAGATAACATTACATAAAGGGAACACAGCTTAATAAATCATAACAGTTATAAATAAAAATGATCACACACACACACACACACACGGTTTTTTTTTTTTTTTCACTCCTGGTACACACATGATGGAAGAGACTACTTCTTAAAGTTGCTATCTGTCCTGTATGCATGCATACACTTAACAAATGTATATATGTGTGCATGCACACTAAAAAGAAAACCATGAAGGTGTTTTTAAAACCTACAAACATATACACACACATCTGCAAACGTGTACATACCAAGCTAGGGGGCTAGCAGAAGGAAAACCAGGCTGATAAAATCAAGCGCTTAAGACTGACTTCACCTTACAACTGTCCAACGGTCTTCCATATTCACAGGAAGGTACGAGTGACCAGTAAGCTACGGAGAGTATTTGAGGAGCTATAAGGGTTAGAGATCGATAATAAGGCCTCCTTGGAGGGACATTTGAACCCCAAATGACTGGATTTTCTAATATAAGAAGACTGATAGGATCAAGTATCAATGGGTATAGGAAAAGTTCATACGTCTGAATCTTTCTCTTATATGTCCAGATGCAAATAAAAGACAAATGAGTATGTCATGTGGACACTGACATGGAACTGTTATTCATAACACCATAAACCTAGGAACAACTCATTTGCCTGACCACAGAGAAAACAATAACATATTCAGACAGTGCACTGCTAGTCTCCTGATAACGAAGATCAGTGCACAAAGAGAAATGCCAAAACAAGGTGATGAGCTACAAAGTAAATTCAGATGAGGACTCTAAGAAATGAATACAGAGGCATTGGAAAAGAGTTCAAAATTGGCTTTCTCAAAGAATCCAGCCTTTACTTATACATGTATAGAGACCAATATAAAAATTAAAAATTTTCAAATAAATGTTAGAAATATTTGGTAGATATCAAGTTTCTTATATTAGTCAAGAGTTGAATTTGAAATACATTTGAAACATTACATTACATTAGCTTTACAAGCTCTACCTTTCAAAGATATACAAAGAAGAGTGTTTACCTGAGATATCATTGTTGTCTCCAAATACATAACCTCATCCAGTAACCTCAGCATCTCCTGAAACCTACTATCATGGTACTCAAAGCGCTCCCCAAAGGTGACAGAACAAATGATATTGGAAACTGCATTGTTGATACTGAAGTGAGGATTGAAAGGTTTTCCTGGATATAGGGAGAGGGAGAGATGAGTCCTTCAAAGTTATTAATTTGTTTCTATTTCCTATAATAAATTAACTTCATATGACAGAGAAATAAACATTCCAAAAGTATACATGGTAGAGGCTCTGGTCAGAGAGTACTATGTGGGGCTTGACAGGCACCAAGTACACTACTAATGCCTGGGAATTCAGACTTATTACCAGGCCATAGGTACACCAGTGGGCTTATTGACCCATTTGTATGCTTAGCTGCTCAACAACTGGGCTGGGATCATGGCTAAATGCTCATTGTTGAGTCCTTGGTGCCCAGACCTAGAGAAGGGCAAGGACGTATACTTAGATATTTAGTAAGAATCTGTTCAATGAGTGAAAAAGTCCCAGGCCCTGCACCTGAGAGACTCACCTTCCTCCTCTCTTATGGCTTCCACTAGGTGATAGGCTTCTTCCTGCATGCGCTCCTCTAAACTCTTCTTTCCTAAGCCAAAATTCCTCAGTGTCATCAACGCAAACCTTCTTTGCTCCTTCCATATTTGGCCACTGGAGAAGATCAGTCCTGAAAGGAAGAGATTCAGCATTATGATATTGTGGTCTAAAAGTACCTTGTGAATTATGTGTTAAACACATTTGTGATGGAAAGGAAGATGGCCAATGAGGGGCTTGATAGCTGTCTAGACAGAATATTAGAAAGCAAGAGCCATGATGGCTAACATTGCCTGGAATCTTCAACATCACACACCGATATTTCTTAAATATTATGTAATCTATTTCTCCTAGAAACTCTGCATACTTATTTCCACCCAGCAACAAGTCCATTCTAATTGCTGCAAAAGAAAATGAGGAATATATATCAATTACACTTTTCAAGGGAAAACAGCTGTTTGCTAACATGGAGTTCAAATGCATCGCTCCTGGTCCCAGAGTAGACAGAAACATCTGCAAAGTTCTGTTACACTGAATAACAGGAATGAGATGAAGGATAAGACAAGACACATACATTAAAGAGATAGGAAAGACATTTTAAGGGCGATCCTTGTCAAAAAAAAAAAAACAAACTTTAAAAGATGAAAAAATGACTCAATAAGATCAGAAGCACATGTACTCTACCTAGAAAAAAACAGGAGGCAAACAATCTAGTGTGCTCAGCATCTACCACCTATTTCATGGAGCATGCAATGCCATGCTCAAGTCTATTTGTAACTTAGAAAAATTGTGACCATTTTAAACACAAGCCATGGTCTCTCTTCTCCCTACACATCAAGAATGAGACACTTTCAGCAGTCAGAAATGCTCCTTTAGCAACTCAGAGACTTCCTTGCTGAAAACCTTTCCCAGTGGCACCTGGCATTCTGCAGTTCCAGATTTTCTTCCTAGTTCTTTGGGTCAAATTCACCACAAATTTTGGTGGCTTGTTTTCTTCTACCAACTCTTGAAATATTGGGGTTGTTCGAGACTACTCCACATCTCTTTTTGATGCATATTCCCATTTAGGAAATCTCCTCATGTCTATCATTTAAATGTCCTACCCTGACACTCATATAAGGTGTGCATTCTACAACTTTGCACATGCCTACTTCATGTTAACAGGTATAAGCATTTAGACTAAGCATATCTGTGACAGAAATTATTATGTATTCCTGAAACTCCCAACAGAAGCTAGCAATACCAACTACCTTATTATCTCTCTTTGTTTCTCCATGCATCCGCTGTACCCCCAGGAGTCACTCTTCTGGCACTTCCCCTGAGATCTTTGATTCCTGCCATCTATGTGCATTATCAGGTCATGTAGCTTCTCTCTTGAGTAATTTTGGTACATGTACCTTCAATATCACCATCAGTGAATAATCAAGTTTCTTCACTTCTCAACTTATTTTTCAAAATCCCATCTTTTCTAACCAATGGTGATAATTTCATGCCTTCTTCCACTTCTCTACCTGAGAAAGTAAACAATCCTCAGGGTGTGCAGTACATACTCTTCTCTACTCAACACCACTCTTGCTGTTCACATGAAAACTAATATCTAGGCTCTTCCTAACCAAATTTACGAGCCTGTAGCCACTTCATTATGTCATTTAGATACAATGCTTGCCACACTAGACATCTTCCCAGTTTGTCAAGCCCTAGTCCTCCTTGTTATTTTAGGGATATTCTTTCTCTGTTAACTGTTTTTCCATCTTACTCAATACGTGTCCTTACTTAAAGAACTTTTATCTGAATCTCAGTATATCTTAGAAACTACTAATGAATGACAGCCTCCCTCAACATTGTGGACATACATGATTTAATTAGCTAATTACACCAGGGTTTTTCATTTTATGGACTGTATGTTATATAAAGAGGCATATTTTCTATTATAGTCACTATTAATAGCTTATACCCAGCACTGTGTTTCTCATAGCAGATAACATAGTCAATGATACACATTTAGTAATTGATTGTCTCAGGAAATAAGTATGAAATGTTTAAAATTTTGGTAGGTTAATACACTTGAAGTTGTGCTTCCAATTTTGTAATGTGTAACCTGATTTAATGATAATACTGAGTACTTATACTATTTTAATCTAACACTCTCTGGAAGGGTAGAGGTCGCTGTGTAGCATGGCTTTAGTAATGAAGTGTAAGAAGTTTTAAACAAGATGACCAAGAGCAGCAAGAAGAGGGTGACTCACACTCATTTTTCTAGGCCAGACGGTTAGCATAGTGTAGGGGAAAATAAGAGAGCAGTGTGTCTGTCTGTGGCAGTATGTGTGATTACTTCTTACCTACACATTTAGAGTTAGTTTTTGTAAGACATGTGGGTTCCTTTAGTGTATATTAGAATTGACACTGTTAATATCTTCAATGGATGCTTCCATTGCTCATAGCAGCCTTATTTGTAATAGCCAGAAGCTGGGAAGAACCCAGATGTCTCTCAACAGAGGAATGGATACAGAAATTGTGGTACATTTACAAAATGGAGTACTACTCAGCTATTCAAAACAATGACTTCGTGAAATTCTTAGGCAGCAGGATGGAACTGGAAAATATCATCCTGTGTGAGGTAACCCAATCACAAAAGAAGACTCATGGTATGCACTCACCGATAAGTGGATATTAGTCCAAAAGCTCAGAATACCCAAGATACAATTCAATGAAGTTCAAGAAGAAAGAAGACCAAAGTGTGGATGCTTCAGTCCTTCTTAGAAGAAGGAAAAATTCCTCAAGAGAAGAAATACAGAGACAAATTGTGGAGCAGAGACTGAAGGAAAGGCCATCCAGAGACTGCCTCACCTGGGGGTCCATCCCATATACAGTCACCAAACCCAGACACTATTGTGAATGCCAATAAGTGCTTGCTGACAGAAGCCTGTTATAGCTGTCTTCTGAGAGACTCTGTCAGAGCCTGACAAATACAGAGGTGGATGCTGGCACCCAACCATTGGGTCCCTAATGGAGGAATTGGAGAAGGACTGAAGGAGCTGAAGGGGTTTGCAGCCCCATAGGAAGAACAACAATATTAACCAACCAGAAGCCCCAGCACTCCTAGGGACAAAACCACCACCAAAGAGTACCCATGGCTCCAGTTGCATATGTAGCAGAGGATGGACTTGTCAGGCATCAATAGGAGGAGAGGCCTTTGGTTCTGTGAAGGCTTGGTGCTCCAGTGGAGGGAAGTGCCAGGGCAGGGAGATGAGAGTGGGTGAAGGAACACCCTCATAGAAGCAGAGGTAGGGGAGATGGGATAGGGGATTTCCAGAGGGGAAACCAGAAAAGGGAATAACATTTGAAATGTAAGTAAATAAAATATCCAATAAAAAAGAAATGTAACCTCACATTCCCTTATAAAGATGGCAATTCAAGATGGGGTTGGATTATGGGATTGTTGTAATGGCACCTATAATGCATCATAAACATTAGAACACATACTTCATGTTGCTCAATTAACTTATAGAAACTTACCATTTTTATTGGTGATACGTTCTTGCATAACACTGAGAGGGCGATTCAAAATGTTTTGTTCCATGTGAGTAAAGGCTTCTTTGATTAAGGGCAGTCCAGTTATGACCACGGAAGATATGTCACCAAGATTCAGGCTAAAAATATTCCCATATTTCTTCACAAACTGGAAAACACATCAATAGTTATAATTAAGCGTGTGTGTGTGTCTGTGTATCCAGGATGTCAGCCAGTGTGCAGCTAATTGGATTCATTTCGAGAGGTTTCTGTGAGGGATGTGTATGTGATGCTGTCACCTATGCTCTTTTCTAATCTCAGACCCCCATTATGGGTGAGCAAGAGATCATCCCCACCCCCACCCTCCTCAAAAGCTTCTATGGTGAAGAATAAGACTAACACTGTGAGGAGAGCTTTGTTTTGTTTCTGGTTTCTAGTCACTCACTGCATTGCTGAGATGAGAATGGACTCTGTGTTCAAAGGCTCAGGGATAAAAGTGCATGGCAAAATCCAGGACAATAACCCACCAGTCCCAGACGGCCACACCCACTGAGTGGATGAACAGTATGCTTTGTGTGTTTCTTCATTTTTCATAATTCTTTTACCATAGTCAGGATTTTCTTCATCTTATTAAAGAGGAAAAGAAATTGTAAGTGAAGAAAGAGGCTTTTGCCTGGTGGAGGTATTTCACCAAGTGTTATTTAATATTTATGGGAAAAAAATTGGCTTTTGCATGTTCATAAGACTTGGAGTTTACTGTCAGTTAAAGAGTGGGTACCAGGCATGAGGATGTAGGTGAGGGCATTTGGAGGAGGGAGAAGAGGTAGCTGCAGACAATGAGCATATCAACAAGGATGCAGAACATACAGGTTTGTGCAAAGCTGAAAGAGTGTGTGGTCATTTTTAAAGATCCTTCCACTTGTGCATTTACAAGTCAGTCCTGAGTTGACCCACCTCTGCTTTAGGTCATCCTGGGTGTTGTCAGTAGTATCAAACTGAATTCAATTCTTCCATGTATCAGTGGTCCTCTGCCCTTCCTCTCCTTATCTTCATTTACTTACATCCTATCACATCAATCACTTAGCCTTGGATCTTTGTAAACCATGTTAAAGCAAATGCAATGACTTGGTCTCATTCCTGGCTATTACAACAAATTATAGTTAATGACTTAGACTCAGTACTTCCATTGTTCTTTATTCAGAGTCGTGATAACTTCATTAAGTATTAGCACCATTTGTCTTGTCTGGTTCATAAGGCAGAGCCAGCAAGTGTGTATCTTTTCTTTTGAAAGATACCAGACTTAGGTACGTACAATGAAAAGGAATTAACTTTACCTTGACCAATGTATTGAGAGCTTTTATGCTGCATAAGAATTTATTGACTAATTTTCAATATCATCATAGAAGTTATCTGGCTTAAGTGTAACCTAACTAGCAATGTGAACCACATAGATTCTGTACTTCTACCAATAATATTCAGCATCTGAGACTAAGTACTGGGCGAGTATCTTTTTTCTATCTTTACCAGCTCTCTGTCCATGTATGTGTCTAGTTCAACAGAAGTTGATCAGTAAGTTTTATCTTGTAGTGCGTCAAGTGAAAATGATTAAACCCTGACCTTTACAATTCTCAAATTTGTCATCTCTGTCTATCAAGTCCTCTCTGTATATTTATTTACCCAGAAGACTTTTCGGCATTCACCATAAGGCAGCCACAGCCAGTTTCACTGCACATTCAGTATATCATGGGAAAATTAAAACAAGCTGTTTTTAAGGTACCCCTAAAGGGTGAAATAAGAGTTAAAAATTGAACATAATAATAGGAACACAAATAACAATGAATTGAAATAAGAGATATAAAATTAACAAAAGAAATAAGATACATCAAGTGTAATACTAGAAATAAATCTCCATGTGGATTATGGAAGAACAAAGTGAGGCTGAATTAAAATAGAAGCTATGGATTAGTGAGAAAAATGAGCCATGAATACAAATGACTCAGCTCTACTGAAGTCGTACTTAGCAACAGAAAAGGAGCACCCAGGAAGCAAATAGAAAAACAGCCGCCTTCCTCCTTCCATTAGTGGTAGATGGGAAGGTCTGTTAGTATGAATTCTTAGAGCTCTGTATAAGCTGTGGGCATGTGTTTGTGCGTGCGTGTGTGTGTGTGTGTGTGTGTGTGTGTGTGTGTGTGTGTGTGTACCAGAGGTCAACCTCAGGTTTCACATTTAAAAGCTGCCTACTTTGCTATTTTGAGTATTTCATGGGCACTGAGAAGACAAGCCTAGCTAGCTGGTGAACTTCAGGAGTTTGGCTGTTTTGTCCTTTCTTTCTTTCTTTCTTTCTTTCTTTCTTTCTTTCTTTCTTTCTTTCTTTCTTTCTTTCTTTTTTTCAATATATAAATCTTTTATTCTCCCAAAAGAACCCAAATTGTACTCGTGATCAGGGTCTTGTTTCTGGAGCTAGGAAACTGAGGCCTCACTCATCAGCCTGCTGCACGGTTCCCTTCTCAGACACATAGATGCCATCCAAAAACTTCTGATATCCTTGTTTTTAACTGTTGTGGCTTGCTGAATCAGAGCGGCTAACTTTGAAACCCAAGTTCAATATCATTTCCTTCAAGGATTAATTCATCCTTCTGGGCTTGAGAGACAGAACAAGCAACACCTGTCCTCATCTGAGCCCTGTGGATGTATTTCTCACCCAAGAAATTTCGGATTTCAACCAAAGACCTCCTGAATAACGACATTGATAGGGAAGTGAGCGTGCACAGACCTCATCTTGTAATGGAAGCCAAGTGTGACACCTTGACCATGTTCTGAACATGACTGCAGATGGTTCTGACAGTGTCTTCTCCTTTCTAACCCTGAATTTATAAAGGCAGGCTACTATACCCCTCTCTTACAGGTTCTGGGGACTCAACACATATTCTCAGTGCTACATGGTAAACACTTTGCCAATGGAACCCCTGCCCTTTCTTGTGAACTTTATGGTTATTGTACTTTTTAAAGTTATTTGTTTGCATCTTTTAAACATTTGTGAATGAGTATGCCTCATTTTTTCCTTTGATATGTAGAAACTGCCAACTAATGCAGAGAACTTTAATAAACAGTGGAACTATAACTTTATTTTCATTGCGTTCAAATATGGAAATGCAGATGAACAATGATATGAAATTATTTCTGAGGGGGAAAGTGTTAGTATGTGGCAGTGTATAAGTATGGGTGTTCATAGTCAGGTTATTCTTTGTCTCATTTGCAAAACTGGGTTTTTAAGTGTTTCTTTCAATATGCACATGCCCTACTTTGTTTTCTGTTGGTGTGATAAGACATTGACTAAAATCAGTTTGTGAAGAAAAGTTTAATCTTACAAGTGATATTCTGTCGTCAAGTGAAGGAATGACATCATCTCAGTGGCTGGTCTCTCCTATAGTAAATAGCAAGCAAGAGCAAATGCCCACACACTGATCTGAGGGAGACAATTCCTAAACTGATGTTTTCATTCTCCCATGTAATGCATAGATTTTGTCAAGTTGACAAAAACTAAGCAATACAGGATTTATTTCTTTTAGCTTGAAAATCATTCTTATTCAATAAATAAACATAAAATAAATCTATGGAAATAAGGAATAAGTATTAGTAGCAGTGGTTATTAGACTTTGTAGACCACAGTGTCCCTTGAAATTTTCAGACTATATATCTGATCTTCACTATAATACTGTGCACATGTATTCATTTATGTATAATTGGGTAAGTTTCTTTGAGTTAATTCCTCTTCAGTGCATTGGTCATCTTCTGAGATAGGCTGATGGTACAGAAAAATATGCAATGCACAGCCTAAGACGACATCTACTATACTCCTGTTAGCAATTGAAAGGGAGGTGAAGGTGTTTCCTTTCTTAGGGGAAATGATGTTTTAGTAAAGTTTTATTTATTTATATTTTTATGACTTTAGAGATATATTGTAGAAAACAGAGAGAGAGAGAGAGAGAGAGAGAGAGAGAGAGAGAGAGAGAGAGAGAAAGAGAGAAAGAGAGAGAAGATAGAAAAGTAGAGGCCTGCCATGGCCATGTGGAGAGAGAGGAGAAGAGAAGAGGAGAAGGAGAGGGAGAGGTGAAAGTAAGAGACAAGAAAGAGAGCAAGAACTTAAGATTTAGTGAGTTTTAAATGGTGAGGATGTAAATAAAACATATACAGTATAAAGGTGGAAATGCTCATATTGGGGTCAGGCAGTAGAGATACATGGACTGGAGAATGAGTGCCTGCAGGAGTATAGGAGAAAAGCCTTATTAGAGCACACCAGCCAAAAGTCAGGGCCAGGTGATAAGGAATTCCAGCCTTTAATTTCCAGTAGTTCACAGTCCTATTCAGCATGCAAGTTGAAGGAGGTCAGTGAATTTTTAGATGAAGTAAAGCTAGAGATTGCCTGGGAGGACCAGGAGCAGGGGCACTTTTCTGGGTGAAATACCTGCTAAGACAAATCCATTGGTAGTGTTACTGAGGATTCCTTGGGCCAAGAACTTTCACCACCATAAGTCACAAGTGAACACCCTTCATTCCCACCAAGAAATTTGAATGGGTTTGTGACATAGAGGTAGCACAATGGTACTCAAGACATTGGACTGAGAGACATCTGACTTCTTTGTATCTCAATTCTGCTTCTTACTATGTTTCACTTAGTAGAAAATATGAAAACGCACCCATAAATGGATGAAAAAAATAACTGGACTGTGAAGACTTCCCCACCTTTATTATATCACAAGCCACTGTTGGGATACCAGACACATCACTTAAGTTCTGAAGCAAAACCACCAATATCAGCAGGAAAACTACAGCAGGAAACCCAGAGAAATCTCTTGAAAACAGAGAAGAAATAGCTTAGTACATCTGGGAAAACTAGAAAGGCCAGAGTGAAGTGTGGGAACATTAGAAACATTAAGGACAACAGAGAGTCAATCTAGTGTTGTACAATCAGGGGAAAGACAGTGTGGTCAGAAGAAAGAGCGAGCTATGGGAGGATGAGCAAGGGCCAAAGACAACAGGCCTTTGAGTTCCAGAGTACATGAGTGTCAGAGAACACAGAAGAGCAGGTTAGTGTCTGAAGTGCTTCTCAGTGTGTGTGTGCAGACTACACCCGAGAGACAGCAGTACCATAGAGGGGACACAGGGTCCTCTGTGCTTGTAGTCACTTTGTTTCCTGTGGAAAATGGTGAGAACAAAAACTCATCAGCCTATTGCATAGTACAGAGCAGTGGCTGGAAGAATGATAAAAGAGATGTAAGAAAGAATGAAGGAGCTGAGGAGCTTTGCAGCCCCATAGGGGAAGCAACAGAATCTATCAGCCACTCCCCCCCCCCCCAGAGCTCCTGGGGACTGGACCACCAACCAAAGAGTACACATGGAGAGACCCATGGCTCCTGCCACATAGGTGGCAGAAGATGGCCTTGTGGGACATCAGTGGGAGGAGAGGCCTTTGAGGCCAGTGTAAGGGAAGGCCAGAGCAGAAGGACAGGAGTCGATGGTAGCACCTCATAGAGGCAGAGGGAGAGGGAAGGGGGTAGGAGGTTTCTAGAGCAGGGGACACTGGGGAAAAGGAATAATATTTGAAATGTAAATTTAAAAAAATCCAATAAAAGAAAAAGAAAGACTGAACAGGAATGAAAAGGCAACTACTCAAAAAGTGTCCAAAGATTAAAAACAAACAAACAAACAAGGAAGGAAGGAAGGAAGGAAAAGGAGAAAAAAACAATTAGGTTAAAGAAAATAAGAAAAAAATATGTGTGTATGCCCTTAAATAGCAACAGATAATCAGAGGGAGTCAGACTTCACTAGTCCTAGAAAGTGACAGGGATAATCAAACATGACTGGAGCATTCACGATCAAAGCAGAGAAAACAACTATAGTTGTTATCTATAGTTGTTATCTACAGTTGTTTTCTCTGCTTTGATCGTTAAAGAGAAATATTAAGTGGGAAGACGGTCATACACCAAAAAGACCTTTCAGTCTTTCATGCATACTATGTACACAGAACAGTCTTTCTAATACGGGGCGGAGGGGTGGGGAGGGGGAGAGCTTCCAGAAAGGGAGTGGAAAACCAGGCAGACTTCCAGCTGAGCTGGAGACACCAATGTACCCTTCCCTGGAGTTGATAAACTTAGTAGGTGAACAGTCAGCAAGGACTAAAAGCACACACAAGGATCAATAAGAGAACTGATGTTTGTAGAAATCTTGTCAAGAGAAAAATACATTTTGCTTTCTCTACAGGCACTTTAACAAAGTAAGCTGAGGTACCCCTCTTTACCCATACCCATTTCTGACATTGAAAGGGCTTATTCTAGATTTACTATCATTCCTTTAATACATACACCGTGGCTTAAAGACTTAAAATCACACACAGGAAGAATTACAATGGAAGCCCTTCATACAAGACCAAGAAATCTCCAGCTATTTGAATATCGAACAGCATATTACTTAAAGAGGACACGAGTTTTGAGTTCTGGATAGCAGGTTGCCATCACCATCTTTTGAACCTGGTCTTCTGTTCTAGTCTTAGGAAGCTCCCTGTTCCAGTACCTCAGGATTAAGTCAGGACAGACAAAGCCAGGCACCCTCACCCCTTCCTACCGGCTGGATTGAGAGGTGGGGCTGCCCAAAGTCCAACTGGAATATGTTGCCCACGAAAGGCAGACCCCACGGCCCTGGGGGATAGTTCTTGGGGCGCCGGTTTTTGAAGTAGTCAGCCAGTAGCAGGAAGGTGACTGTAGCCACCAGAAGAGTTCTGGGATGGAGCGCTGCCCAGATCGTGGCTACCAGGGAGCCCACAGCAGCGAGCATGGTGGCTAGGACTGCAGCTGGTTCTTCTGAGGAATGAAGGTCTGAGCTGTGGCAAGTCCCAGGTGCTAACAACAAGGACACCCTGCTAAACCGGTCTCCTCATTAGTCCCTCCTTATCCTTTCCTGTCCACTCCCCTGTGCCTCTCCCCGTTTCCTAGGCGGTGCCAACATTTCGGAGAGTTGTTTTCAGTCTGCTGAAACTGTAGAGCAGGAGTACCCCTGATCGCGTGCACAGAGGTCTTAGCTCCGCCCCTCAGAGCTTTTACCCTTTCCTTCCCAAACTTCCTTCCCAGGCACGAGTTGCTCTGCCCTGCAGGTACCCAGATTGCTTCTGTAGTGGCTGGGTCCCTGGCACTGGGTTCCCAGGAGAACACGCAGGAAATATGGTTTTAAAAGGCCATATACTAAGATATACTAAGGTGGAACCAGAAAATCTCAAGGGGCCCCATCCCTAAAAAAATAATTACAGGCAACTAAGGGTTACTGAATGGGAGATTTAGTCTTCCCCAGACTGTAGCTTTCTGTTTTTCAATACTAAATGACCAGCCCTGAAACCGAGTACATATAAGCAACAAAATGGACTCAGTAAGTTGTATTTATATATTAATGTGTATATGTGTGTATGTGTGTGTGTATAGTAACTATAATTGTCAATTAAAGAGGCCATCAATTTGAGAGAGAGTAAATGGAAAGACAAGGGCAGGATTGGAAGGAGGAAAAGGAAGAGGGAGTAAGGATGTAATTATATTGTAATTAAAATTTAAAATAATAATTGATCACTGAGTGGTGGCACACACATTTAATCCCAGCAATCTGTAGGCAGAGGGAGGCAGATCTCTGTTAGTTCAAGGCCAGCCTGGTCTACATAATGAGTCCCAGGACAGGTAGAACTACATAGTGAGACACTGTCACAAAAAAATAAAAAAAATAAGAAATAAATGAAAACAAACAAACAAAAACAAAACAAAACCACCACCACCAGCAGCAGCAACAATAACAACAACAATACTAACAGTACTACTAAAAGACAGTCTAAGATAGTGTTTTTCAGTCAGGAAGTCTTTCCCTCTGAGGAGACAATTGTGGTTCCAGGATTTGTGATTTTCATGTACCCCGGAGAGCACCCTGGGACTTCTGGGAGCCTGATTCTGTAAGCAAACTTACCTGAGAAACAAAGCTAACCCCACTGACACTTTACACATCTGGGCTGGACAGGACGGCAGGGAGCAATCTCACTTCCTTGCATCAAATCACATTGTTTTAACAGGCATGTGCTTGGTGTATTAAGTGCACCACTGATGAATGTTCAATGAACACTTGTTGGAGGAACGTTTTCATCCTGATCACTGTTATTCCTATCTTTATTATTGTGGCTCTGGGGACTCAACTCTGAGACCTATAACAAGGCTATTTATTATGAAAGTAACTTTTGTTTGCCAGATATAATTGTCATCTTGCAGGCTTACTGCTGGATAAGCTCACCCTTTCTATCTAATTTTTGGTCATGTTTTGTTTTATTTTTGCTTGGGAAATTATAAGCAAACACGTGTGTCCAAATCACAGTAAGTGACATGTTCATTCATGTTATCTAATCCAGAACAAATACTTCTTCTCAGTCTCAGGTGTCCTTTGGTTTGCAGTTCATTTTGCACCATGTACCACTGTGGTCATATAGTTGAATTTTATTGAAAGGAGTGGAAAAACTAGAAGCTTGAGTGAAGTATTTTTTAAGTATGATACCTAAATTTGGGTGTTTACAAACACTTTTTTAAAATAAGGAAATATTCAACATCTGTTTTCAAACATCTGCTTATTGCTACTTGTGTGGCAGTAAGTGCCTTCACAGAACCTAACTTTTGAGAACATAATATTCTTAAATAATTTTTCATACCGTTGTAAGTCAAGAATGTCTATGAGACCCATGCTAAGCATCACATATATCAGTTACTGGGTTAAATCAACTGAGTGTTGTATGTCATCCTTATGGGGAGAAATGAAGGAATCTCTCTTCTCTCCAGAAAATATACTGAATATTTTAGTATGTAACTACATTTGTTGGAAATGTAACTACACTAAAATCTTTTGTAAGGAGTACAAATTGCCAAACAAATATATGACCATCAATAATAAAGTATCTTGGTGTTCCCAAAATGTTGATCCAAACTCCTCACTTTTTCTAAACTCTGCCTGGCTGGTTTATCTCAGCTGTTCTGGTCCAAGCACCTCTCCAATTGACTGACTGAAAATGGCTCTGACTGAATTACTCTGCTTGGCCTCATACTAACTATGGCAATATATTCTAATTTTACTGCTGCTTGCCCCCTCCCCACACTCTTCCATCCTCCCATTCCATCTCCCTCCTCTCCCTTCCTCTTTCCCTCCCTCTCCCTCTCCCTCTCTCTGTCCCTCTCTGTCTCTGTCTCTCTGTCTCTCTGTCTGTGTGTGTGTGTGTGTGTGTGTGTGTGTGTGTGTGTGTGTGTATGTGTGTGTGTGTGTGCGCGCACTGCTCTCTTAGGCTCTAAAGTTGCCTCTCTTTCTTGTCTGTTCTTATAAAAATTGGGTGTAACCTTTTTCTGACTCATTCAAATCTTTCTCTGACTCATTACTTGTCTGATCCTCAATTAGGGGTTATTTTCAAACTTGATTGCTTCCTCCTACAAACTAACTTTACCTTCATTCATTGTTAGTATTCGAGCCAGAGGGATTAAAGATGTGTCAATCCAGCCAGATCACACACCTGAGAAGTTCTTTGGATGGAATCCCTCACCAGCGCAGCCATGTGTTTAGATTAAATTCCTCTACTATTTATTTATTTATTTATTTATTTATTTATTTATTTATCTAGCTAATTATCTATCTAATTTATTTATGTATTTATGTGCTCAATGTAAGAATAACTTTTCTACCCCTGATGTAATTGTTGTTCCAGCAGCTTACTGCCTCAGTCTACTAACCTAGGCCTAGTCCTGGAAGCTTCTAGACTCTACATAATCTATTTTAGGTCTAGAGTCTTTTCTGTTTCCTGGTCTCTTGCTGACTGATTAATTCAGCTATTCTAGCTCAAAACCTCTCCATGCTGGCAGATTCAATCTGTCTTCTCTCAGCTTCTCCTAAATTGCCCTGCTTGTCCTCATACTACCTCTAGCCATCTGGCTTAGTCTCTATTCACTCATTCTCTTCCTCCTTCTGTCTTCACCTGTGTCTAGCATATTCTCTCTTCAACCTGTCTGTGGGAAACTGTCCCAATAAAACTGCCTCCTCTCCTCTGCATTGCTCTCTCTTAAGTAGCTTCCTTTCTCTCTTTCTTCTGAGAGTTGGGCATATCCTATTCTATCAAATCTTTATCTGATTCATCCTTTTCTCTACCACTCAATTAGGCCTCACTTTCAAACATGGATACTTCCTTCTACAAACTAACTTTACCTTCATTGTTTGAGATTAAAGGTATGTACTAAGGGCATGTCCGTATTCCAACCAGGCATTAAAGGTGTGTGCTAAGGACTGAACCACACCACAACTAGAAACAGGTTTGTTTTTGTTTCATTGAATAACACAATCTCTGGATTCACAGTGTGATCCAATATCCTGGAAAAGCTCATAGTTAAAATATGGAGTGCCTCTGGAGATCAGTGGATTACTTGTGGAGTTCTTTTCTCCTTTTACCATGTGAGACTCAGACATCAAACATCTGCCTAGTCAGACGTGCCTTAAACATTTTGAGTTTTTAAAGTGATATGATAACAGATTCATACACTCAAAGGACCTCAGTCTAAAAGATGTCTGAGAAAACTATATCCACATGCTATCCCAAATTGGTAATAGTTACAAAAATAATCTTAGAAACACAAGACAGAAGACCATTGCTAGCTATGCATATGAGATGAATGTCCATCAGCCATTTGTTAGAAAGAACATGAAACCACAAAACAAAGGAATAGCATGTTCAAAGCAGCATACAAGGAAGGAAATCTACTAATCCAATTTTTCTCTTCAGAAACTAAGGCACATTCTATTGCTAAAAAGAAAAAACAAGTTGTATCTAAGACAGGCCAATATTTCTTTAAGAGCTTACATTTTTAGAAAACTCAGATAAATAAGCTGAGGACACAGCTCAATGTTTATGAAAACCAAGCACCAATTTCAGCCAAAAAGAAATCATAATTTTAAGACAGATACTTCTGAGAGAATTGTTAGGGTTTATTTTTAAAACTCATCCTTCGATAAATTGAAAATCTAGAATAAATAAGCAAAATTTTAACTTTTATATACAACTGAATAATATATAAAGTATGAACAGAACAATAAGGAATACTGAGAGTTAGATAATGAAATATTTCTCAATAAAGGAAAAACCAGACCTGGATGGAGTCCCTCACAGCCAACATTTCTCAAGCTAATCCACAAAATGGAGTAAGAGCTAAGGCTCTCATACTCAATGTTTCTAGGAAAATATTATCCTTATATCAAAATCAGGCAACGACAAAACATTAAACAGAAATGAGAGAGAGAGAAATATGACCAATATTCTTGATGAGTATAGGATTATAAACAGCACAGTGCTTACAAAACAAAGTCAACAACACATTAACAAAAATCATGCACCATGATCAAGTTGGTTTCATTCCAGGCATACAATAATGATTAAATCTTTGCAGATAAGCAAGTTCAATACAGTACATAAATAGGATCAAGGGTCACACCTCAAAAAAAAAAAAAAAAAAAAAAAAAAAAAAAAAGCACGCAAAAGCTGTTTGCAGCAAACCCAGAGCCAATATCATGTTATCATGCAGAATGGGGAAAAGTAGAAAACATTTTCTCTAAAATCAGTAGCAAGGCAAAGATATCTACTTTCACCATACAGTGATTATTATACTTGCACATTTCTCCAAAGCACATAGAATAGGATGTTGGGTAATTATCTTTATAGACCATATGATCCTATACTTGAATACACCATGGATTATACCAAATGCTTTTGACTAACGGTCAACTAAGCAAAGCAGCCTATACCAAGATAGCATACAATAACCAGTAGCTTTTTGATACAATTATGGACCAACCTAGAAAGAAATTATAAAAACAGTTCTTTCCAAGATAACATCAAAAACAATACAATTCTTAGGAATAAGCTTAAGTAAGATAGTAATGGACATCTAGAACACTGCAAAGCAAATAAGAAAGAAATTAAGGAAAATTCCAGAAAATGCAGAGTCCCAATTATCATGGTTTTATAGATTAATATTGTGAAAATTGCCGTATTCCCCAAACTAACTTACAAATTCAGTGCAATCGCCATTCAAATACCTATGATACTCAGAAGGAAATAGGTAATCACAATACATACTTTCAAATTATGCTATAGAACCAAAGTAACAAAATCACAATGATACTGACATGAAACACACACACAGAACAATGCAATGAAGTAGGGGACTCAGAAGTAAACTCTCACAGATATATTTTAACTAAGATACAAAAAAATAAATGCTAGAAAATGATAGCATATTTTTAATTGCTCCTGGGAAAACTGATTTCTTTAATATAGAAGATTGAAACTAGGTACCTATCTTTCATTCTGTGCTAAAGGCAGAGCAAGATAGGTAACAGACATTAATGCAAGACATAATAAGTCTTTAAAACCTTTTTAGGAAAGCAATGGTGAGACCCTTCAAGAAACAGGTATCAGTAATGACCTTCTGAAGTCTTACAGGTTGGGATATAATTGACACATGAGACTTCAGGGAATTAAAAAGCTTCTGTACAGCAATAGTGATAGCAGAGTGATGGGACTGCCTGAAGAACAGGAGAAAATTGTTGGCAGTTACTCATTCAAATGCAAACAACCAGCCAAATAGACAAGACTCAAGCACACATGTAATCTCACTAATAAATGGACCAATGAACTGAACAGCTTTAAAAGAAATATTCATGCTTACTAAATATGTGAAAAAGTATAAAATTAAATTTTAGACACTGGGGAAATGCAAATTGAAGTTGTATTAAGGTCTCATTTTATTCAGTCAAGCTGTTTACCATCTCTAAAACAAAAATAACCTATTTTGACAATGAAGGATTATTAAAGTGTTAGGGTCAGAGATTGGGCTTTGGCAGCCCTAAGAAATTAGTTTAGTTAACTCTCTTCAATAGGCCAATTAAACAGATAAGTAAGAGCAAAAAAAAAAAAAAAAAAGCAAACGAATAAACAAAAAATAAAATATGAGATTTATTGAAGAACACTGAAGTCCAAAGACCCACTAATATCCTTTTGGTGCATCTTATCATGAGGTTCAGTTTGAAGCAGAAGCAAAGACGTATGCATAACTAAGTAGGGCTGACCAAAGTGTAGCCAGACCTGTCACAATGATCATCGTTGTCTCAGCTCCAGTCTCTGCAGTAAGGTTTTGTGACAAGTTGTCAGAACTGAGAAATCTCTTTCTGAATGACAAATTCTTGTTTTGATTGGCATAAGGATTCAGAGTTCTTCTCCAATCAGCGTGAAACTCCAGGTGAAACTACAATTCCTTTATGGACCCTTGTTCTAATAATTTAATAATCAATGGGAAGAAAGTGGTGAGGGTAGCGGTTGTTGTATGTGCCTCTTTACAATATGTTAATTTCTGCCAACATCTTTATAGAGTTTTTGGCATTTTTGGAGGAAATGTAAATTAGTGCATTAGCTATGGATGTCAGGGTAGATGATATTTGAAAAATGAAACACAGAACTTTTATACAATACAGCTACTACATTCCTGAGTATTCTCCAAAAGGAATGAAAGTCAAAATGCAATTAAAATGGCCATGAAATAGCATGAAATAAATGCTTATTGCACCACTGTTATCATAGCTGCTGTGCTAACTTTTTCCACCAAGAAATGAACCATAGGTAGAGAACCAACAAAAGACCAAAGTCCATTTATTTCCACCAAAGTCCAACTTGGACAACCATAAAGTTTTCTGGTCTTACTTATTTTATGTGGCATGAATAAGTGATTATCTACAAGTGTATGAAGGACAGCAAAACAGCTGGATGAGTGCAAAGTTACAGTCTGTCATGGATGATGACAGCTGTCTGTTCACCTAGATTGAGCAGGATAAAATACATTGCCAATGCATTTCACTCCTGAAGCTTTGTCTATATATCCCCAGGGCCCAGCCCTTGCTTTCCCCTCTCCCATCTCTCTCTATCTCTCTGTCTCTCTCTGTTCCTCTCTCTGTGTTTCTCTCTATATCCTATCTCTCTCTCTCTCTCTCTCTCTTTCTCTCTTTCTTTCTGTCTACTGGCCTCATTGACACAAGTAATTCAGTTAGGACCTAGAACTCTGGTTGGAGAGGTTGTTCATCAAATAAGAGCACTGGCTGCTCTTGCAGAGGACTCAGATTCAGTTCCAGAACCTATGTTGCAATTCACAGCTGTCTATAACTACAGTCTTGGGGGATCCAACACCCTCTTCTAGCCTCTGAGAATCCTGCATGTAAGAAAAATGAGGCAGAGAAGCAGACTGGATCTCAGCAAACTGAGACCATAGTATTGAAATAGTGAGGGTGCCCAATCTTTCCATAAGATGTGTGTGTGTGTGTGTGTGTGTGTGTGTGTGTGTGTGTGT
>JADRCD010222946.1:0-11888 GCA_019843815.1 Montemys delectorum
ATGGATGGATCTGGAGAATATCATCCTGAGTGAGGTAACCCAGTCACAAAAGAACATACATGGTATGCATTCTCTCATAAATGGTTATTAGCCCAGAAGTCCGGAATACAGGAAGAACAAACCACAAGAAACTCAAGAAGTAAGAAGACCAAAATGTGGACATTTCATTCCTTCTTAAAAGGGGGAACAAAATATTCATAGAAGGAGTTGCAGAGACTAACTATGGAGCAGAGACTGAAGGAAGGACAATCCAGCATGATATAGCTGTCTCCTAAGAGGCTCTGACAATACCTGACTAATACGGAAGCAGAGGCTCACAGCCATCCATTGAACTAAGTACAGGATCCGCAATGAAGGAGTTAGAGAAAGGACCAAAGGAGCTGAAGGGTTTGCAGCTCCTTAGGATGAACAACAATATGAACTAACTAGTACCCTCAGAGCTCCCAGGAACTCATCCACCAACCAAGGACTATACATGGTGGGACTGATTGCTCTGGCAGCATGTGTATAGTAGAGGATTGCAAAGTCGATCATCAATGGGAGGAGAGGCCCTTGGCCCTGTGAAGGTTCTGTGCCCCAGTGTAGGGGAATGCCAGGGCCAATAAGTGGGAGAGGGTAGGGTAGCAAGCAGGGGGAGGGAGGATGCAACAGGGGTTTGTTCTTGTTGTTTTTTATCTTTTTCTTTCTTTTGTTTTTGGAGAGGAAACTGGGAAAGGAGAAATCATATGACATGTAAATAAAGACAATATCTAATAAAAATAAATAAATAAAAACAAATATTATCTCCAAATTTAAAAAAATAAAATAAAATTACTTAAAAATAGTAATAGATCTTAAAGATAAATGATGGTGTATTTATCAAACTATTCTAAAAACAGTATTTCTTGATGCTAAGCTTAAAACATTTTTACAAGGAAATCTCTTATGAATTTGCATGAAAATCTGCAAAAACAGGCGCAAATAGGAACCAGGAACATACAACCCATTATACAAGACTTGGGTGCATTTATCACACCATTATAAGGCTAATATTTTATCAGTATAATGAAAAATATGCATTATCATGAACAAAAATTAAATGTAATTAATTAATTAA
This sequence comes from Montemys delectorum, assembly GCA_019843815.1. Taxonomy (NCBI): domain Eukaryota; kingdom Metazoa; phylum Chordata; class Mammalia; order Rodentia; family Muridae; genus Montemys; species Montemys delectorum. The sequence continues at coordinate 1,097 of JADRCD010222946.1, forward strand.
AAATATGCATTATCATTTCAATAGATGCATATAAACGTCTAGCAGGAATTATACCCTTGAATAATAAACACACTTAATAATCTAGGAATAGATGCAAAATGCGTCCGTCTGATAAGGGTTTCCATGGATATCACATACTACTATCATATTTCCTGTTGAGATATCTCATCCTTTCTACCTGTGGTTCGAGGTAAGACAAGGGGTCTATCACACATTGCTTAATATAGGGCCCTTTAGGTCTTCAAGAAGGCTCAGAAGCTAAGAGACATGAAGTCTGATGACCCAAAATCAATCACTGGAACCCACATGTGTAGTACAACCAATTTAAGGTTATCCCTGACTAGTTTAAAAATAAATGAGACTCAGACTATGGTTATTTAAGTTGGCTTTGACAATTACTTGGGGAGGGATAACCCCTAATTTACTCTTCTAACTGCTAGCCTGCCTACTTTCCCAGTGATGTACTCCAGGTACTTGCTGTTTCTCCTGACCACATATTCACTGTCCATTTCCCCTCATGGTGGCATCTCCTCTCCTCTAGTTCTTCCTCTTTCTTCTTTTGTTCTCCTCCAGCTAGGTCACTCCAAAACCTACCTGTGTCTAATCCCTCCAGTAATTGGTTGTAGCTAGTTTTATCTAACCAATAGTTTTAAATCAAGGAACAAGGTTTGCACAACAAAAGCTTGGTATAGAATCTAGCATTACGATACACAGGAACAGAACAAGCCTGAACCCACGTGATGGATGGAGAGAGCTGACTACTCACGGTGTCCTTTGACCTCTGCACAGGCACACTACTGCATGCACACCTCCACACACAACCTCCCACATACAAACAAGAATAATAAATGAAGGAATTAAATTGAAAATATAAATAAGTAAAATAAACTAGGGCATCTTGATTTAAAATGGTGCTTAAGTTGGAAAGAAACAAGTAAAAAATATCTTGATTTTCAAATTATATAATCTTTTATATGAAGACTACTGTATTATTCACCAAAAACCATAACTCACAAATGAATTATCAAAGTTTCAGTATACACATGAGGACATAAAATTATGTCCAATCTCTAAGTAATTTGGTGAACAATCCAAAAAAAAAAAAATGAAGAAAGTAATTCCATTTTAATAATACCAAAATAAAACACTTATAAAAGATTGTAATCCACGCAATCGTCTCCCCAGAAAGAACGCACGCGGACACCAGGATCCTTCTGCAGCAAGCGTTTATTGCATCTTTAAGAGGAAGACCCCAAGCCCCGAAAAGGCACTGCTTATATATACCCTGGAGCGGCGTGTTCATTTCTGATTGGCTGTTTGCTCATTACCTCATGTGACGCCCCGGGATGGGCTGTGACTTGGCAAGCTCTGGCCCTTAGCACATGTGCAGACTACTTGTTTACAGGGAGAGGACACCGGATGCCGGTGCCATCTTGTAATGGCGATAGCCAGCTTGGGCGTGGCTCTCTACAAAAGATGTGACAAAATAATAGCCTATATTGTTAAAGATTTACTGAAGTAAGTTGAAGAAGAAATTTTAGAACAGGCAAAGACTCAGAGGATCCATTCAAAACACTCAGGTCTCCGACAAGAACTAATTCCACTGATGATATTTTATATTGAAAACCCAAGAAAAGTTATAGTTAAATCAATACAATTTAGCGAGATATTAGAAAATAGTAGAGAATGGATAAGTAGGCATTATTTTAAATGGAAGGACAGTTAATCTTAGAAAGTTCTACTATAATTTATCATAGTAGGTTAGGGAAAGTAACCATATAAGTAACTATTATATATGGAATAATGAATTTAATAAAATCTGCATATTTATTCTAATGCTATTTATAGGAAGTAACTTGTCAGATGTTCTTTTAGTATTGTAAATTTTTAAGTTAGTCATCAGTACTGTTTGTAGAATATTTGAAAGATCACCATAAATATATTTGTAAAAACATAAAAGTATGTTTATGATATTATAAAATGAAACTCATATTCTAAGGGATTGGATGAATTCTGGTTTGTCTCTGCAAAATAAAATAAGTTATTTATAATAAATGTGTCCAGAGGATTCATTGAATAAGTATCTGTAACAATGTTTCTCTTTTCATCTCTAATTTTATTAATTTTCGTCTTCTCTATTATCTTTTAGATAGTTTGGCTAAATGTTTGTCAATCTTGTTAATCTATTCAAAGAATCCACAAAGAATTGATTGCTTATGTTTTTGTTTTTTATCTATCTCATTAATTTTATCCAGCCCTAAGGGGTTTTGTTTGTTTTGGTTTTGTTTTATTTTTTAGACAGGGTCTCTTTCAACAGCTCTGTCTGTCTTGCAACTCACTGTGTAGACTAGGCTAGCCTCAGACTCAGAAAAATTCTCTGTGTCTGTCTCCTGAGTACCAGGATCAAAAGTTCATGCCTTCATGCCTGGCTCAGCCCTAACTTTTACTACCTCCTCTTACCTACTCTTCGATTGATATTATTTTTCATGTTTGTCCAAGACCCTCAAGCACAGAACCAAGATATTCATATGAATCCTCCCTGTTTTTTGTTTTTTGTTTGTTTGTTTATGTAGGCATGTAATGCTGTAAACATTCCTCTTATGACTGCCTTCATTATAGCCTGTAGATTCTGGTATGTTTTGTTTTCATTTTCAATAAATTCTTGGAACTTTTACATTTCTTTCTTGAGTTTTCCCTTGGCCCAATTTTGATTTAGTAATGTATCATTTAGCTCTCCTAAGTGTGTGTACTGTCTGTCAATTCTATTTTCACTTGGTATCTAACTGTATTACATTTGCATTCAGGATGTGGTTTAAATTCCTAAATTTGTTGAGATTTGATGTGTGTCCTGGTGTGTGGTCATTTTGGAGAAAGTTCCATGAGCTGCTAAGAAGAAAGTAAATTCTTTAGAGTTTGGATGGGATGTTCTGTAGATGTCTGCTAGGTCTGGTTGGTTATGATATGATTTAACTCCAGTGTTTCTGTTTAGATTTTAGATTGTCGTCCTGTCTATTGGGGATAGTAGAGTATTGAATCGCCCATTATCATTGTGTTTGAGTCAGTCTCTGGTTTCAGACCTAGTAAGATTATTTTATGAAATTGGGTACTTCTTTGGTGAATAAATGTTTAGAATTAGAATATTATCTCAATGGATTTTTATCTTAGTAACTATGGAATGTCCATTAGCATCTTTTCTAATTAGTTTTGGTTTGTGATCTATTTTGTCAGATAGTAGAATAGTGTAACCTGTTTATTTCTTTGTTCCATTTGCCTGGAATATCTTTTCCCATTATTTTATGTTAAAATAATTGTATCTATCATTGATAGTAAAGTGGTTTTTCTTAGAGGCAACAAAACATGGATCTTATTTTTTAATTCAATTTGTCAGTATATGCTTTTTTTTTTTTTAAAAAAAAAAAAACATTACATAATTTCCCATTTCCCCTCCTCCTTGATGGCTCTCAAGTTGATAACTGCTTTTTTTTTTTTTTTAAATTTTTATTACATACACCAACACAGTCCTAAATACATAAGCATAACTTGTTCAGTCTCTATTGAGGGAACCTCAATGTTGGCTCAAGACACCCCAAGACCAAGATCTCAACACTAAGAAGATTTATTTGGCTCAGAGGAAAAAAGGCAAGAAAACAAGAGGCAAGGACAGGAGACAGAGGAATAGGGAGAAAGCAAGTGAAAGGAGCAATGGGGAGAAAAGAAGCAAGGGAGATTGGGATGGGCATTTGTCCCTGAGTGGGACAAAGGACTGCTTCTGGATAGAGAGGGGACAGATGTGGCCCATAGGTAAATGGTGGTTTATAAAGGTAAAGGGGGAAAGCCTGTGTTAGGCTGAGGTGTTTTAATTTTAATTGGGCATGCTAATTAATTAGGTGAGCCAACGTGGACTTTTGATACTGGACTTTGATACCTGGACCTTGGTAGTCAGACTCGGGAGGAAGTAGTGGCCAGATAAGAGAATAGACTGTGGGGGCTGGTTTTAGGAATGGAATCTAATGATTTTTTTTAGCCATTAGAGGTAATGAAGGAGAAGGGCAAGGCCTGCCACAGCCACATGCCCGAGGAGGCTAGTGTCCCTTCACCTAAAATGTATATGTTACTTGTATGTATATAATTTCAGTGCCGACCACTTGGTATTGGATGATCAATTTGGGGGCTCTTCCTAGGAAAGACTATTTTTCCCACTCAGCATTAATCCTATGCCTGTCGTTCTTTGTCTAGGGCTGAGGTCCCGTGAGAGTTCTCCTTTCCATGTCAGCCTATCTATTGGTTTGGTCTTTCTTCTGGTCTTATTTAGGTATCTGTGCTGAGGACACATCATGGGTGTAGCTTCTCTGACATGTCTAGATGAAATCTCACAGCAAACCTCCTATTGCTCTGGCTCTCAATGGGGCTTAGCATTATGCCTTCACTTGTTCTTTGCATATTGGTCTCCTGTGGTTTTCTTTTCTTTTTAATTTTTTTATTAGGCATTTTCTTTATTTATATTTCAAATGATATCTCCTTTCACAGTTTCTCCTGGCGGGGGGGGGACCCTGTTCCTTCTCCCCCTCCCCCTGCTCACCAACCCACCCTCTCCCACTTCCTAGCCCTGGCATTCCCCTACACTGGGGCACAGAACCTTCACAGGACCAAGGTTCTATTGATGACCGACTAGGCCATCCTCTGCTACATATGCTGTTGGAGCCATTAGTCCCATCATGTGTACTCTTTGGTTGGTGGTTTAGTCCCTGGGAGCTCTGAGGGTACTAGTTAGTTCACAGGACCAAGGGCCTCTCCTCCCATTGATGACCAACTAGGCCGTCCTCTGCTACATACGCAGCTGGAGCCATGACTCCCATCATGTGTACTCTTTGTTTGGAGTTTTAGTCCCTGGGAGGTCTGAGGGTACTAGTTAGTTCATATTGTTGTTCGTCCTAAGGGGCTGCAAACCCTTCAGTTCCTTGGGTCCCTTCTCTAGCTCCTTCATTGGGGACCCTGTACTCAGTCCAATGGATGGCTGTGAGCCTCTACTTCTGTATTAGTCAGATACTGTCAGAGCCTCTTAGGAGACAGCTATATCAGGCTCCTGTCAGCCAGCTCTTGCTGGCATCCTCAATAGCATCTGGGTTTGGTGATTGAATGTGGGAAGGATTCCCAGGTGGAGCAGTCTATGGATTGTCCTTCCTTCAGTCTCTGCTCTATATTTTGTCTCTGCAACTCCTTCCATGGGTATTTTGTTCCCCCTTCTAAGAAGGATCGAAGTATCCACACTCTGGTCTTCCTCCTTCTTGAGTTTCTTGTGGTTTGTGGATTGTATTTTGGGTATTCCGACCTTCTGGGCTAATATCGACTCATCAGTGACTACACACCATGTGTGTTCTTTTGTGATTGGGTTATCTCACTCAGGATGATATTCTCTAGATCCATCCATTTCCCTAAGAATTTCCTCAATTCATTGTTTTTTAATAGCTGAGTAGTACTCCATTGTGTAAATGTACCACACATTCTGTATCCATTCCTCTGTTGAGGGACATCTGGGTTGTTTCCAGGTTCTGGCTATTATAAATAAGGCTGCTATGAACATAGTGAAGCATGTGTCCTTATTATATGTTGGAGCATCTTCTGAGTATATACCCAGGAGTGATATAGCTGGGTTCTCTGGTAGTACTATGTCCAATTTCCTGAGGAACCACCAAACTGATTTCAGAGAAGTTGTACCAGCTTGCAATCCCACCAGCAATGAAATAGTGTTCCTCTTTCTCCACAACCTCACCAGCATCTGCTGTCATCTGAGTTTTTGATCTTAGCCATTCTGATTGGTGTGAGGTGGAATCTCAGGGTTGTTTTGATTTGCATTTCCCTGATGACAAAAGGATGTTGAACATTTCTTTAGGTGTGGTCTCCATCTCTTACAAGGAAATTTTTCTTTTTGAGGGAGAATGAGAACTCCACTTATGTGTGTTGCCATAAGCATAATATGTAGTTAACAACTATGAGAATCTAATCAAACAGTGGTTATAGATTCTTCTAATAGATCCATGGTTAACTACCCATCAGGTAGTTGGCTAGGTTTTTAGTACCAGGCATGATTTCCCTTTGATGAGCATGCCTTAAATACGATTAGAGAGTTTTTGGTTCGTGCCAAGGTATCCATGTCACTATTGGACCATTAGGGAGACTCTACCTTTGTTTATCTTATTTATAGGGTTGGTTTTTTCATAATGCCAGACTTCCTGGGAGGTTTGATCCTGGATTTTCTTTTTCTGTAGATGGGTCTATCCATTTCTTCTACCTTGTCTTCACCACCTGATTTTTTTTTTCCTCCTTGACTGCAATCCGTTGATGAGGCTTAACTCAGAGCTTTGGCTTCCTGAGTTTTTCATTTTGAGTTTATTCAAGTTTGGCTTTAAAAAAAATTAATCTATTTTTTTGTTGTTAAATTTTACTTACATATTTTGAATTGTTTTCATTGTTTCACTAAACTCTTTGTATTTTCATGGACTTTATTAAGGGGTTTATTTATATCTAGTTATAATTTTGAGCCCCTTTCTCTAACCATATATATATACATATATACATATATATATAAAACTTCTTTCAATGATATAGGATCTTCATGGTTATTAGCAATGCACCACTTATATGTGATATTAGCAATCAGTTGGTCATCCATACATTGCAATATTAACTGTTCTCCTAAGTCAAGGCAATGCAAATCTGTAGGCATGCATTTTTTGCATCGAAGGAGAGTAATCTTTAACCTACAGGGAGCACAGTCTAGTGAAATTGCATGCTATAATGCCAAGCAATTGCCATTCATAAATAAAGCAGAGATGGTTCTTCCAGCAACAAACAAAAAATGAAGCTCTTTGGTTGGAGAAGCAAAAACTAATCAAAGGATTAGAGCTTTATACCACTGGTGGTGATTCTGAACAATTTTATTTATGACTTTTAGGTATTTGGAAGATCAATATTAATCATGTTAAGGTCTTCTAGCTAGGAGAATTTATATATTATATGGATACTAGCAGGTGCTAATCAAATTGCATTAAAATCATTTAAAAATTATTCAAAAACCAGATAAGTGCCCTTTGGGGCTTCATGCCTTATGTGGTATTAATTTAGATTGAGAGTAGAGTCCCTCGTTGTCTCTTTAATGTAGTATTGATAAGTGTACATTCTTTATTTTGCCCAATATATATATATATATATATATATATATATGCATATAAAACCTTATTTTCTCATAGGCTTGGGAGGAAACCACTATGAAATTTCTTGTTTTATTTCTAAAAGGGACATCTGTAGCTTCAGAAAATGTTCTACAATAAGTTGTATTTCTAATTGTAGGGAGAGGAATTACTTTTAGCAGGACATTTAGTTTATAAGATAGGTCCAGACAAAGGAGCATCAATACCCTAGCACCCACAGAAAACTGTGTGTTAAAATCATATCCCTAACTGATATTTAAGCAACTGGAGAGAAGTAAATCTGAGTTTTTCTGACATTTCCATAACTAATGCATCTTTTCTCTCAATTTGGTATTTAAATAAAATGAATAACGTTGAGGTCCCAAAGAACAATCAATGAGCCTGTTCTGCATTGTCAGTTGTACCTGGGGTTCCCATGAGGAAGTACCAATAGGCATTTCAAGTCCATAGGAGCCTTCAGGCCTCTTCAATTCTGATGAGCATCAGGGAGCCTGCTTCCTGGTGTCTGTTCACATGGCAGGACAGTCATTTTCCCAGTGACTTTCATCCCTACAGAGGAGACATACTGCTTTTTTCCCTTCCTCTCTGAGTACTGACTTAAGGGCAACCTTACTGTCTAAACTCCAGCACCACAACCAAAAAGCAAAAGCTTTGTCTCACATCTTGTCTTATGTGTTTCCAGCTGCTAAAAAGTCTTGAAAATGCTATTCAAACAATTGAAAAGGCTCATGCCAAAGGCCTCTTCCGACAGCTTTTTGTAATGCTTTTCACATGTCTGGAGCATTGGGTTTTATAAAGATCAGGTTAACCACATGATGTCTTCCCAGGCCTTTGTGGTCTGAGTCTGTGTATCTCAGAGAAGCCTGACATATTATTTCCAGTAAACAAGAAAGATCTTTAGTAGTCATTTGTTGTATTTTTTGTACCTTATAAAAACTCATTAATTGCTCCTCATCTTAAATTTTGTTGAAATTCATCTGCAATAGTGGCCTAAACCACAGTAGTCACTGCCTTGTTCATTCATAGGCCGTTACCAGGATCTCCTAAATGAAGTCTGAGTAATTCTTCCCTTGCTTTGTTAATAGCCCTTCTTTTTTCTTCCCATGAGAGTGCAATAATATATAAATGTCAGTCCAGGACGGATGATGAAGAGTGGAAACAGATTAGAACAGCTTGTTCATGTGTGGGATTCTTTTCATGGGGGATTATTATTTCTGCTTGTACTCTGATATAAACAGCTAGTTGCCTCGGATCATTTGCCCCTAAGGGATTTTTAGCATAATAAAAAAAAAAAATCCCCTCCTTGAGTTGGCACCATGCCTGAATTGTGTGTTCTGCAATATGTGAGGGGGAGAAATACCATGAAAGCAATGGCAGAGTGGGTTGATGGGTCATATGCCCAAATTCGAAGCAGAAAATGGAAACAGAAGTCTAAATTACAGACAGATTCTGGGTAGAATTCTTACAAGTATTCTAGTTCCAAGCAAACACTCATTCTGTTGGCCTCATCTTTCTCTCACAAGATGACAAAGGAAAGTCGGGAAACAGAGGGTGTTTGTAGGCACACAAGTCAAACTCAAGGCCATCTTGAGTTTGGCCTTGGCAGGAAATCAAATGACTTGCCTAGAAGCTAGTCCTTAACATCAGGAATGGTGGCACATAGTCACTTGCATTAGGATGGGAAAAAATACAGGCCATTGTTAGGGAAGATGGCTCTGGAGGCTAAAGGGGACTTAAGTGAATGCTTCTCAATGGCAGGCCAGTCTGCCATGAAGGAATGGACATCTGAAGTCTCAGCAAAATTTTAACTGTGAAAAGCCTGGTTCTTCTTGTTTGTTTGTTTGGGTTTTTTTTTTGGGGGGGGGTATTTTCGAGACAGGGTTTCTCTGTGTAGCCCTGGCTGTCCTGGAACTCACTCTGTAGACCAGGCTGGCCTCAAACTCAGAAATCTAACTGCTTCTGCCTCCCAAGTGTTGGGATTAAAGGGGTGTGCCACCACCGCCCGGCTTAGCCTGGTTCTTCTGACTGGAGAGAGGGGCAGGGGAGGAAGGGAGAGGGACCCTCACTGGCAACAAGCTGACAAATTGAAATACTGGTATTTGTATCAAAAAAAGAGTTTATCTATCTTAGAGTTTGTAGGCATAATGCTATGCAGGGAGTTTTGAAGAAAAACAGAGATAGGCACAGATCTAATAGATGTATTAAATATTTTCTGTTGCTGGAGTTATACACCATAGCTAAGGTATCTTGTTTGGGTATATGGTTCCAGAGGGGAAAAGAGTCCAACATGACAGACACAGGCATAACTGTAGAAACAAAAGGTGAGAGCTCACATCTCCAAATGCAAGCATGAAGCAGAAACAGTGAACTAAAAATGCTGGTAGGATTTTAGCCCCAAAAGTCCATCCCTAAGAAACATCCAAGCAAGGCTGTATGTACCGCCTAAACCCCAAGCATTCTCACAAACCTCCCTGAAAAGGATACTATCAAGATTTTTATTGGTGGTTTTCCAATTATAAATAAAGATCACATTTTTTCATGTATCTCAAAGCTACTTTCAATATTATGTGGAAAAGGTGTTCTTCTTTAATTTGGGGATTATAATATAATTACATAATTACTTCCTTACTTTTTCTCCCTCCAAATCGTCCCATTAACTACCCCACCTTGCTCTTGTTCAAACTTATGGCCTTTTCCCATTAATTGTTGTTATACACATACAAATCTATATTCCTAGATATAAAGGCAATTTACAGCAAGCCCATAGCCAACAGCAACTTAAATGGAGAGAACCTTAAAAGAATTCCACTAAAATCAAGAATGATACAAGGCTGTCCATGCTTTCCAACATAGTATTCAGTTCTTAGCTAGAGCAGTAAGAGAACTTAAGGAGATCAAGGAGATACAAATCGGAAAGGAAGAAGGCAAAACATTGTTATTTTCAAATGGTATGAATATATATATATATATATATATATATATATATATTTATATATATATATCAATGAAAGTTCCACTGGGGGCTCCTACAGCTAAGAAACACTTTGATCCAAGTAGCTGAATACAAAATTAACTCACAAAAGCCAGTAGCCTAGACATTTACAAATGGACCGAGGAAGAAACAGGGAAACAACAATACCCTCAAATGATATAAACAAACTATCTTACGGTAATTCTAACAAAACAACTAAAAGACTTGTATGATAAGAACTTCAAGTTTTTTGAAGAAAGAAATTGAAGAAGATATTAGAAAATGGTAAGATCTCCCATGATCATGGATCAATAGAATTAACACAGTAAAAATGACCATCCTACAAAAAAAAAAAAAAATTTACAGATTCAATGCAATCCCCATCAAAATTTCAACACCATTTTCACAGATGCTGAAGAGATAATTATCAGCTTCATACGGATCAGCAAATGACTCAGGATAGCTAAAAGTAACCCTGAACAATAAAAAAACAAAACAAAACGAAAAAAACAAAAACGTGGAAGGTCTCACCATTCCTGATTTCAAGTTTTACTACAAAGCTATGCTAATTGTAGTGGCTATTCCTGGTTGTCAACTTGACTATATCTGAAAT